>WELA01004672.1:95359-168573 GCA_009602735.1 Mesotaenium endlicherianum | reverse complement strand
GGGCGGGGGGAGGGGGGGGTTGGGGGTGCAACGACAGGCGAAGACGTTTAAGAACCGGCGGCAGATGGTGTACGTGCACTCCAAGATGATGGTGGCCGACGACGAGTACATCATCGTGGGCTCCGCCAACATCAACCAGCGCTCCCTCGACGGCTTGCGCGACACAGAGATCGCGGTCGGCTGCTTCCAGCCCGCGCACGCGTGGCACCGGAAGGACGGGCTCCCGCGTGGAGAGGTGAGACTTGAGATGGAGCCGAGTTCGCGTTGCCATCGCGACTCTGTGCGCTGCCGTGAGCCGTAAGGTGTGAGGCGTGAGGCGTGAGGCGTGAGGCGTGAGGCGTGAGGCGTGAGGCGTGGGCCGTGAGCTGTCACGGCCATTTGCGGGGAGTGATGTTCGAGTGAATGTGCAGTGTGTATCTCTGTGTGTGTGCGCATGTGTGTGTGTGCGGCGGGAGGGCACCAGAAGGGCGTGCTCCCGCTTGGGGAGGTCTGTAAATTGCGATTCGTCCCATCCCATGTCCTGTTGTCCGTCTCCCACAGAGTAAGCCCAGATCAATTCCGGAGCAAGCGCTGAGAGCCGCCGTGCGCCCCGTGCCTAGGAAGGGGTCAACGACGGACTCTTGGCACCCCGCCTGTGAAGTCAACTCGTCTCCTCATCCATCTCCCATAGACCAAGCCACCAAAGCAAGCCCAGAGCAGCCGTGCCCCGTTCCTACGAAAGGGTCAGCGAGTGGCTGACTGACTCCCCACGGCCCCCATGGACTGCAACTCTTTGTCTCGTCGTTGCTTGTGGAGCAGATGCACAGCGAAATCCTATAGCAGGCCGTGCCCCTGTGGCCAGGGTTCCGGGCTGGGGAGGCGGATCTTGGATAGAGCGAGAGGCACAGCAAGAGGCAGAGCGAGAGCAGGAGCGAGCGGGCGAGAGCAAACGAGTGAAGGCGCAATCAATGGAATGAGCGAGCGAGAGCAAGAGTGAAAGCAAGAATGAGAGCGAGCGAGTGAGAGTGAGAGCTAGCATGGGCAAGCAACCGAACAAAAACGGGAGCCTCCGTGAAATGCGCCCTCCCCCCTCTCCCCCCCCCCCCGGGCTGAGACCGACATCGCGTGGTTGGTTACGGTTGCGGCTGGAGCGGCGGGGGAGAGACTCAGCCCTCCCAGTCTCCGACTCCGCATGCTCGTGCTTGTTGGCATGCTCTCGCTCGATGGGCCTTTCTGTTGCCTATCTGGTCTGACAACGTCGCCAAGCCACCTCTCCTCAGCTGTCGGCGGCAGGCGTATGTGTGTGTGCGTGCGAGAGGTGCCTGTAGGCTGTGAGGCGTGGCTGAGGTGTGCTTGCTACAGAGCTGGGCTCTCTTGGGCTTGCCCCCCCCCCTCCCGCCCTCCCACCCCCCCCCGCCCCTCTCCCTCTCCCCCGCCCCTCCCGCGCATGTGTGGTCTGTGGAGTTTGGAGACGTCTGGTGCACGTTGAGTTGAGGAGTGGGGCCTTCCAAAGGTGATCGGAGTCCTGGCACGAGTTTCATGGCTTGACTGAGTCGTGCTCCCAAGAGGCAGGCTGTCCTGCAGCTCCCAGGCTCGCTCTCTCTCGAGTCGACGTATGCTTGCGACTCTGACTTACGTAGGGTGCACCGGGGCGCTCATGCTTTGGCTGGGGGCTGTGCATGGTGGGGCGAAATCTGCGAGGTTGTGTGTGTGTGTGTGTGTTTGCGCGTGTGCGTGCGTCTTGCGTGTTTCAGATCCACGGATTTCGGATGTCGCTGTGGGCGGAGCACATGGCCCAGCTGAGCCTGAGCCCCCTGTGGGAGCGCCCGTGGACCGTCGAGTGCATGCGCGCGGTCAACGCCGACGCGGACGCGCGCTGGCAGCAATACGCGGCCGACGAGGTCACGGAGCTGCGCGGCCATCTTGTCTCGTATCCGGTTGACGTCGGCACGCGCGGCGGCGTGGGGCCCCTCCCGGGCTACGAGAACTTCCCCGACACCAACGCGCCCGTCGTCGGCAAGGCGCAGCAAAATCTGCCGGACACGCTGACCACGTAGGGGGGGGGGGCGGCGAGAGAGAAGGAGAAGAGGAGAGAGAGAGAGGCTGCGCAGCTGGCCAGCTGCGAAATGCATGGCAGAGCCCTGCCTGACACGTTGACGTCACGCAGTCCCTTCTTTTCTGATTGCCTGGAAAAGACTGCCACACCAGGCCCGATACAGAAGCAAGCCCCGGCTGAAGGTGCCAGCGTTGTATAGGAAAGAGTTTTTTCTCCTGAAGGTGGATGCCCATGGCAATATGTGACTGCGACGCTCATGTCGTTGGCAGGGCCAGGCAGAATCTGCCAGACACACTGCCCCTCACAGTATGCAGGTCTTGGCTATTATTGTATTTTTGTTGTTGTAAATTTCATTTCCTAGAGGTCATTCATATATATGTTGAGCAGCTTCTACACCTCATAGTGACGGCGCTTAGTATGGAAACAACATCCTCTGTTAAGAGGCTACTATTCAGTGTAATGGGAGTTGTTGACATCAGCGTTTGTACATAGGAGCTTCATATGAAATCTTGAGATACATACATATCAGTCATTATGATGTATACCATATTACTTTTAAAAAGAAAATGTAGTCACATTTGGACCTGGTGGAGTTTTCTTCAATTTGTGACACAAAGAACAAATTGCTGGTCATTGACTAAGAAAAGGTTTGATTGGATTTCATAATTCCAATGCATCTGTGGAGCAACCTTTCATGCAGACGAGAGTAAAGCTACAGTTTACAATCAGTAAGAGCGAGTAAAAGCTAAGTGTTGTTACTGATGGAATACGAATGGGAGCCTTACATTCTGGCTTTACAGCCATTCGCATATGCCAAACATGTAGCTACTGGGGTAATGTGCTCTTCCTACGCAAACACTACAAAAGTAGATGGACCCCACAATGTTCGAACACTGAATCACGAGTTTTAGTGGTGTTTAATAATTATATTCAATACAAAGTATTCAATACTAAGTATCCACTGCTTTGTGGATACTGCTTCCCAACACTGCTTTCCAACAAGGGCATCGAGCCCAGCAATTCACAATAAAAAGTAGCAAGCAAGAACATGGAAAATTGAATCAAAATAGCTGGTTAACAATGCTTTATAGTCGACTCACCTAAGATTCCCCGTACCATTCAGAAATGATCACTTAGGGCCTGTTTACAGTGGCCAATATCGTAAAATTCATTCCGCCTCACGCGTATCGCGTAACATTCAAATCAATGAAAAGTGTTTCAATTGCAATTGCAGGCGAGGTCAATTGGTTTACAGTGCAGAGACCTAGAAATCAATACTTGGTCAAATGCTCTTCCTCTTGATGCCGCTTATAAGTGACCTTAGTTCTCAGCGCATGCGTCACGGTTATAGGACATCATGAGCATCCAAATTTTATACGCTTTGGTAGAGAAGGTGGGGTTGATACCAACTTGTGACGTGTTATTTCCACAAGTTTTCATGCAATACTGAGGCGTCGATTTCAATAACAACCTCATTATTGACAATTTTACATATTTTTTTAAAATAGCCTTCCTAGTTAAGTACCACAAGTACTATCTCTATGTTTCTGCAGTATTTCAAACAAGAAACCATGGATACATTTGAGTCCCAATTGACCTTCAATTTCATTGAACTTCTGACGATTCAATGAAGAAAACCACCCCACAAATTGAGCAGGACATCCATGGTAAATTTCAGGCTGCCTCATTTTTGCATTGTAAAAGCTGGGTGTACGATCACAGAATATATCTCAAGAAAACTGACTTTGCTCAGAGTGGCCGCTATACATAGGCCCAACACAATATTGATAGTAATAGAGCGCAACAAAATACTCAGGGTAAGAAGTTTGCAATGCAGAATTAAGCCAGCACACTACCAAGGCCAATTCCATTCTTTTAGCTCATAAGCCAGGACAGATCTGCAAGAATTACAAGCCCAAGTTTCACTTCATTCTCAAGTACTATTCCATGAACGACATTTCATCAGCTCCACGACAGATGAATTATAACCAGCATTAACAGCAAGGTTCATGAGCTAACTCAGAATCCCAAGCCAGAAAAAGGTGATGTAATCTGCCTTTCTTGCACGCGATATGAAGCAGTAGTTGCAAACCAGACCTCTAAAAACCACATGCAATTCAAGCAGCATCATCAGTCATAACATGACGCACATATCCCCATCCAAGTTTTTCCCACACATGATTTCTCACCCATCAAAGAAAGAAAGAATCACATAAAGAAAGGACAGAAAATCACCAGACACAGCTTTCCATTGAAGGATTGATTTTTTATTGGAGGGCTATTCTACATAATATACAAGGTCCTAATCTACATCTGCACTACAATTACTGGCCGGGGGTGAAGATGGTGGCGTACGCCCATGCGTTGTTGGCAGCGGGGTCAGCCAAGTGGTCGGACAGGTTCTCGAGGGGTCCCTTTCCGGTGACAATGGCCTGGACGAAGAATCCGAACATGGAGAACATGGCGAGTCTTCCGTTCTTGATCTCCTTCACCTTCAGCTCAGCGAAGGTGTCGGGGTCGTCAGCCAGACCCAGGGGGTCGAAGCTGCCACCGGGGTAGATGGGGTCGGTGACGTCACCGAGGGGGCCGCCAGCCACTCTGTATCCCTCAACAGCTCCCATGAGCACGACCTGGGTTCCGAGGATGGCCAGGATGGACTGGGCGTGGACCAGGCTGGGGTTGCCGAGGTAGTCAAGGCCGCCGGAGGAGAAGATCTGGGCACCAGCCTTGAACCAGACAGCCTCACCTGCAAAATGGAAACGGTAAAACATTGAACTTTCAAAACACATAAACACACAAAGTACCCATGACCTGATTGACACAATTCATGCATTTTATTCAATATGCAGATAACTGAAGGAAAATGCAAACCCACACCCTGGTGCACAACCACATACACTCGCATGCATAGAAGATACCCACGGCAGCACTAGGGAAAGAAGACCTACCGAATGAGGTTCCGTTCCTGGCCAGGAGCTCGGGGAAGACGCAGCCCAGGGCTCCAAGCATGGCCCAGCGAGCGTGGATGACCTCGAGCTGACGGTTCTTGGCGAAGGTCTCGGGGTCAGTGGAGAGACCAGCTGTGTCCCAGCCGTAGTCACCGGGGTACTCTCCGGTCAGGTATGAGGGGGTCTCGCCGGAGAGGGGTCCCAGGTACAGGGGACGGTCAGCACCGTACCAGCTGGAGGTGGAGGTGGTCTTGATAGACTTCCTCATTGTGACACGGGCCTCGTTGGCGCCGACGGCCTTGGCCAACTGGGAGGTCTGGCCGATGAAGCTGCTGGCCATGAGAGCGGGGGATGCCATGAGGGCAGCCATTGTAAGTGGTCTGAGAGTGAATGTGTTTGAAATTGTGAAGAGCTAAAGAACTTGCAATTGTCTTCCAAGAAGCTGTTTTGGCCTTAATGTAGTGAAGCTGAGTGAAGCCAATTCTGGCCAACTCGAACGACCAGTCTCCTGACGTTCCTGGGTGCTGCCTGGATGGCACCGCTCGGAGCAGGTCAGGCAGAGCGCTCCGTTGACATGGCACTCGAATGAAGCTCCATATCTCAATTGCCAAGTTGATTGGATAAGGTGGGCGTCAACGGATTTCACCAGTCGCAGCCAATTGGTCAGTACTGGCCAGAGAAGGTGCTGTTGCGAATTGTTTCGGGTTTCGCGAAGGTGGTGGCCGGAGGCATCCCGCCACAGCAGGAGTCGGAGGCTCAGCGTCTCTCGTTTCACGTGCGTAATGAAGAGCATCACGACAAGAGCGACGTCAAGCTGTGATGACCATTGATGACTGTGGATAAATATGGACAGTTTCAGACCATTCGACATGGATCATCTTCAGACTTCAACCATCTTCGACCAAAGTCAGCTGTTCAACAACGGCGTGGGCAGTCAAGACAAATGGACAACGACATTGCAGGTCAACATGATTTTAAATTTGGGATTACGTTAGGACAAATCTGCTTGGAAATTTTTCTGCTCGACACTAGCACCGGAACCTGCTGGGCCACTACAAACTTCGAAGGCGAAGTTCTTTCAAGTCCCGAGGCCGGTACGTCCGGAAGGACGCAAATAAGGTGTTGACTTGTACATTCCGTCTTTCTACTTGTTTAAGATACGTCATCAGAGGGCTTCTCCTTGGCGCACCTTAAGTGTGTAAAAGCAACGCCAGCGGCTGTAGCTGGACGTGCCTGCACAACTTGTAAAATCTGCACAACTTGTAACATAAATCGTCATTTTAGGGCAGAAAGTCAGGTCCAGCAGCTGCCATATGTGTAACATCAACAATATCAGCAGCTTGCTAGCACCGATGCTAAGTGTAACGCACTGGCTATATCTTTTCTTCTGAAAAGTTTGGTAGCCAAGCCGGCCTGCACGATCTGCAACTGCGATCAACATACTGGCGATGTTTCCCTGTTTCTGATCTGGCATCTGATATGTAACACTCTTCAGACTTTCAGTCCGAAAAAGAGCTGGGTTCCTGCAGTCATGGCTGCCATGGACCTCCAGGCACTCAAAGCATACGTGTCAGAGCCTGTAGAGCCGACACATGGCGAGGACACAGTGCTCTTGCACGTGTCTCACAGTAATCTCAAACAGCGCTTCTCCGAGATCCGATTTGACATGCACGTAAGCATTAAGATGAATGACCCCTTTCCATTCCTTGACTAACAGCAATAACCTGCTGGGACCAGAGACCCCTTTACAAAAGCTCACCTCTAGGTTTTGCTCTTGGGTCTCTCTGAAGAGCTGTTTACTGCACGACAATTTATGACGAGGGCTCACCGCTGCATGCAGCATCTCAGCATATTCTGCACATAAGAACCAAATGTAGGTTGCATGTTTTGCATGACCACCACACAACCTGTTTGCCATCGCCATCTCCCTTGGAAGCCGGCTTTCTCTGTCCTGCCCTTTTCTCTTTCTCTGCCCTCTACACTCCTCCAGCAGGAGAGCAATAAGAATATGCTGTAGCATATAAGCATGAGAAATTCGCTGTGGCAGATGAAAGCTCCCGAGCTCGGGATTTCAAAACTCCTCGATATCTCTGCAACATCTAGTTCCAACCTCAAGGTCCCCCTTCGTACGAGACTTGAACGGCAGGGTTTAAGAGTAGAGGGCCCTGGGCTTAGGACTTCGTTACCCTGCTTCCTACAAGGCGTGGAGTTCCGCCTTTGCATATACACGACGTCAGGGTTTAAGCAGGGGGGTTTAGGACTTGCCGGTTTGACGGCAACCTTTTTAGGTCCTCCTTTCACTAGCTCCCTGGTGAAGGACCCGAAACCCGAATCCCGCTCAATTTGGGTGACTACTAGGGCACTCTGAGTGGCTTCCTCAGGGCCAGCTCTTGTGAAAAAATACTCCAAACCTTAAACTTACACCCTCATACCTGTCTCACCTTGCAACCTGTTCAGGTCTAGTACGAGTGTCCCAGCCAAGATCATGTGTCGAAGCTACCTCATTACCCTGTTACCTCGTAACCTGTTCCTTCTTCGTTCGTGACCTGAGCACGACTGTCCCCGCTTTCCCACACGAGCTGACGCCTCCCCTTGACAGACCAGCGTCTGTTTCCCTCCCTCTGCTGCAGCTGAACTCTTTCTTGGAAGTTACTAGTCGTCAGCATAAACCCTAAACCTTAAGCACAAAGTCCCGATACCCGTGAGTTCTATCCTTGAAGGCCAATCTTTGAACCCTGGACTTCCTCCACGCCTCCTACGCCTTGACTGTGCAGCCTGCACCCCAAAGGTCCCTGTGGCCCTAAACCCCGTTGAGCCCTAATTCCAGCTGAGACCTAAACCCTGCCAAAGTCTGGGAGCGATCAGCCGTCTGCTTGAATCTTGAAGGTTCCTCCGGGGCTTCGGCAAGCTCTGATCGTTGGGACATGTGCCAGTGTCGGGCTATTGACAGCTGGCAGCCAGCCCTGCACGGTTTTACCTCAGAGAAAGTCACGCCGAATGGGAGTTGATGTCTGCGACGGCTGTGTGTTAATAGTTGCACGAAGTGACCACTTGTGCGTGTGTGTGAGTGTGATGTCTGTGTCTGCGTATATAACTGCATGCGGATTTGATTGTACACGGGGGCTTTGATTTGTGCATGCTCACATGCAAAACGCTGACACGTGCATGTATATACGCGAGTACGTTCTTTGGTTATGCATAAAAGTTGCCGCGTTGTGCACATACACGTCGCCTGGCATACGCATTTGCTTGCTTATGGTTGCTACTTTAGACGCCAAAGCACCCTCCAACACGCCTCCCTTCTCACCAGAAGCACGTGCCCTTGTGCCCTTGTGCCCTCGTGCGCTCGATCGCATGCGCGCACGCGCGCGCGCCTCCCTTTCTCCCCCCTCCGCAAACGGCCCGTGCAGACCACCGTCGAGCGAGTGAAGGAGCGCCTGCGCACACACACGGGGACAGCTGTTGACTCCATGGTGCTCCAGCTGTTTGACGACGCCAGCTGCCTCGTTGCCAACATGATCGACGACGCGCGCCCCCTCGGCTACTACTCCCCACTGGATGGGTGAGTGGGCTTGGGGCTCTCGAATGGGGGCTCTCGAATAGGTCAGCTCAGAATGACGCCTGGGCAGTAGTCAGTGGGCGGCTTGTGGCTGTGGCTGCATCTCGCCCCGCGGCTGCCGCTCTCCCGCTGGATGGGCGAGTGCGCTTGTTTCGTCTGAGAACGAATGGGCAGCCGTGGGAGGATGCATGGACCAGCCTGTGGGCCCTGTATGTATATGCATGGGCGGGTGCAAAGGGATGGCTGACAAGGCGGGTGAGCATGCATGGGAGAGGATGAAAACGTGAGTGGGGGCGATTTACTAGGTGGATGATTTGCAACTCCCCCCCCCGGGAGTGGGTGAGGGGAGGCGATGTATATCTGCACACATGGCGGGAGAACTGAGAAGGCGCTTGTCATTGGGAGGACATGAATGGGAGGATGAGTTCTGCTGCGCCAAAACCCTGAAATCGAATTTGAAACCCTGGATTTGGAATATGTAGTTCGAAACTTCCCTTGGCTACCAATCTCCCGGGGATGGGGGTCGGTGAGCACGTGGCTGTAGAGTGGGGGGAGACGGATCAGCGGGTGGTGTCTGGCTGCTACTCCCCCATCTAAAAGGGTGAGTGGTCGAACGCATGCGCACCAGTTTGGGGGACTGAGTGGGCGTGCGTGGAGGGCCGGAGATGGATGGAGGGATGCCTGAGCAATCGGGTGTGAGTGAGTGCGCAGGGGTGGGTGTAAGCTAGTGGAGGAAGCAGTAAGCGGATCAGGGAACGGGAGGGGGCGGGCGAGCGGATGTGGGTATCTTAGAATTTCGTAAGAGATACATGAGATGTCATAAGAAATCGAAAGATACATAAGATATATAAAAGATATCATAGAATATCGCGAGATGCACAAACGCGTAGATGCGCACATTGATCGGCACACGGATGCGTACATGGACTGTGAGCAAGCATGGGTGAGTGGGTGGACGGGCGTGGCGGTGGGGGGCATGGATGGATGGTGGTAAAATGGGCACACCATGCTGCAGACTTTGGAGGGCGGAGCTTGAGGGCCAGAGGGGAGAGCCCCCCCAACTTTGTCCAGCGTTGTGCACGCCTTAGCACAAAAAGACAGGTGTCCCTGCCACCGTCTGCGTGCACACCGCCACGTTAGGCAGGCTCCACCACCGGCAGCAGCAGCAGCAGCAGCAGCAGCCCTTGCGAGCATCACGGATCGGTTGTCGCAACCCTAATTCGGTTCCTCTCAAACCCTCCTCAAACACTAAGCTGGGCGGTCAGGCCGTCCCCCACCCCAGGACGGCTCTGCTCAAGCCGTGATCTGACTCGGCCTGTCTTCGAGCCCGAGCCTGAGCCCGAGCCTGAGCCCAGGCCTGAGCCCGAGCTTGAGCCAGCTCTGATTGGGATTTGGAGTCACATCTGAGGATCTTGTGTTTGCTGTTAAGTGCTTGAAGGCGAGTGCCGCCTCTCATGCCATATGTACGCCTCTCGCCTCCTCTCCTCTCCTCTCCTCTCTCTTCCTCTCCTGTCCTCTCCTCCTCTCTAGTCTATGCTGCCCTGTCCCCTCCCTGCCCTCCCTGCTCCTTCCGCTTTGCTTCTCTCCTCTCCTCACCTCCTCTCTGCTAGGACCTAGGGTTGAGAAGGCTAGGGTTTAAGCTGGTGCTGTCCTCAAGCCCATATGCGAGAGTGTTACCCCACTGCTCCATGAGGCGACAGGTGGCAGGCCACTGCGTCGTGGCCGTCAGTCCCCCCCCTTCCGGAAAAATTCCGGGGCACGCCCGCCGCGTCTGTCCCCTGTCGGCGTTGGCTGCTAGCGGGTGGAACACTGGGTCGGCTTGCTCCACACACTGGTCCATTCATTACTATCAAACCCTTGACCTCTTCATCCTAAAGTATGAGATCTACGGGGAATATGCTCTAGGGTCTCTTCTTCGGGGAGCATCCAGATCAAAACACTTGGTTGACCTTGTTTTGCATCCCACAAAGCACATCACACGCGAGGGCACCGCCAGAAGGCACCAGCCAAATCAGCAGCAGCACGCCACACGCCACACCATCTCTCAGCCGCCCGTCCGCCCGCTGGCCCGCCCGCCGCAGCCCTCGCTGCGCTTTGCAGCCCCAGGCGGCGCGTCGTCTCATCTGCGCCGTCCGCGCGTTGTGTCCCATCCCTTCCTCTCTCGCTGGGGCGGGGCAGGTACCGCATCCACATGCTGGACTCGGACCCCGGCTCGCTCTCGGCGGGCGGCTGGCTGGAGGACACCTCGCTGGTGAAGAAGTACGAGCTCTCTGACGAGGACTACAACAAGCGCCAGGGTAGGGCTCCAGGAGCGCGCGCGCGCGCACGTGCGCGTTTTCTTGGCCGCGCTGCTGTCTCCCCCTCTCTCTCTCCCTCTCGCCCTCTCTCCCTCTCTCCCCCTCTCCTTCCCTCCCTCTCTCCCTCCCTCCCTCCCTCCCTTCCTCCTCCCCCCCTTGCGTTTCCCCCTACTGCTGCGGTGCCAGGTGTCCAGCCAGGCCCTGAAGGTGACCGACAGTTCTGGGCAGGCGGTCCTCTCCCAGGTCGTGCCGCTGCCACATGTCACTGCCCAGGTGCGCGCCTTCTACGCGCAGGCCCATCTTGGGCAGGTGGCACCAGAGGCCGAGGCGCAGCTGTTGCTGGTGTTTGAGGCACAGNGGGGGGGGAGGTGGGGGGGGGGAGGGTTTGGCATTGCTAGCGCTCACACATGTGTGCGTCTCTGGGTCCCTCTTCGTGCATGTGTGTGTGTGTGTGTGTGTCTGTGACAGTGTGTGCCTGTGTGTGTTTTAGAGTGTGTAGGCTAGGGCGCGTGGTGACGGGTGTTTGCAAATTGGGAGTGAAATAACTCACATAAAACACGGTGAAATACCTGCGGCACTTGCCAGCCAGCTCGGATCTGCTCGAGACCATTCAAGTTGTGCTTGTGCGCATTGCACTGAGGTGTTTTGAGGCGTATTTTACGCGCCTGCAAGTGTAAACATATCTGGGTGTACATACATGCACTGGCATTCACGAGTACCGGTACATGTCCACGGTGTGTCCAAGCGCGTAGCGTGACGGTGCAGCTTATGAGTTGTGACAAAAACAAACGCACGCGCGAGTCCTTACGTGCACGTTTCGTCTGTGCGCACGCGTCTGCACGTGTGCGTGTGCGCGTGTGCATGCACTTGTATGCATGCGTGCGTGTGTTGTGTGTACGTGTACCTGCGTATGTGAACTGTGCTGTGCTGTGTGTGTGTGCGTGCTTGTGTATGTGTATGTGCGTGCGTGTGTGTGTGTGTGGTCTGCTGTGTGTGCGCGTGTGTGTGTGATGTGTGTGTGTGTGTGTGTGTGGTGCGACTGCGGCAGACACATTCCGCAAATTCAAGGAGCAGAGAAAAGCCGTGGACCCGACGTGGACGCTCGAGAAGGTACACACAGAATTGGATCATTTCTGTAGGACGTTTGCGTTGGATGTCTTCGTGCGTTCTTCTCTCTGCAGAGGGCCATCGGCCACTTCTAGGTCGGCGCATCCTCCGTCACGCGTGCGGCAACGTGCTCACATAATTAGAAGCATTATAAGCACTAATTGAATTCATAGATGTCTAATCAATCACATGGACAATACGACCATCATTCACAACAAGGTTGAGCTTCTTTGGACGCGATTCCCCGCAACGAGAAGTGCACGTGATTGGTGGAGGAGTTTGGGGGGCTGGAGAAGGGGAGTGTAGCTTAAAGATCTAGTGCCTGTGCTCAACTGAAGCCATGCATCTTGCGCTCTCTTGGGTTTGTTTGCTCAGGAGATGGCTGCCAGGAGGGGCATCACGTTGCCGCCCGCCGAGGTAAGCATTTGCAACGGCTCCTTGTGCCCTGTGCGGGAGTCTCCTAGAGATGCTTGAGGTGTGGGACACAAGGTGCTGCTTGTTTTCCTTTATGCCTGTGCATGCGTGCGTGCATGCGTGCATGCGTGCGTGCGTGCGTGCATGTGTGAGAGTTGAAGCAGGCATGAATAGACGCACGCAGTTTTGGCCTATCTACGGTTGCCTGCGTGGGCGTTATTTACTTGCTGCTTGCGCATGTGCGCGTGTGCATGCTCGTGCCGCGTTTGAAAGAAAGAGAGAATAAGAAACGAGCAACGAGGAGACGGCGAGGGACAAGGAGGTCAAGAGGAAGCGAAACATATGTCTCATGTGAACACATGCTGCTGGTTTCAGCCTAATCCCACGACACGGAGACACTCTCACACGTGCATGCAGAGACTGACTGCCTGCGTGGTGTGAGGTCAAGCAGTAGATCAAAAAGGTTTCGGGTTTTTGGTTTGGACGGGCTGCCAGAGGAGATGTCACCCTCCTCCGTCTGCTAGTTCTATGGAAAAACACTGTGGCAGTTGATGAAGGTTTTGGGAGTGTAGTTCCTTTAGGAATGGGAGTGCTCGGCTCTGCCTCTCCCTCTCCCTCTCCCTCTCCCTCTCCCTCCTCCGTCTCCTTCTCCCTCTCCTCCCTCTCCTCCCTTTTTCCTCCCCCTGCCAGTCGCGGGACACGGTTGAAATTTGAAAGTGACAGCAAGCGCTCTGCCCCCCTTCTGCTCTCAGTTTCTTATATTTTCCCGCTTCTGTGCGCACAAACTTGCAGGAGGTGAATGCAGAGTACCAGTTAGAGATCGCTTCGCACATCAAGGTTCGTAATCCCCCCTCCTCTCTTGCCCTCTCTCTCTCTCTCTCTCTCTCTCTCTCTCTCTCTCTCTCTCTCTCTGTGTGTGTGTGTATGTGTGTGTGTGTGTGTGTGTGTGTGTCCGTGTGCGTGTGAGGGAGAGAGAGTCTCCCCAAACTCTAGAAGCCTGACCTTGAGTCCCCTCATCTAACTCTTCTCTCGTGTTCCTCACGCAGGTGGGCGACAGGTGTGAGGTGGACCCAGGGGGCAAGCGGGGACAGGTGGCGTACGTTGGCGAGGTGGAGGGCCTGGCCCCCGGCTTTTGGGTCGGCGTGTGCTACGACGAGCCGGTGGGCAAGCACGACGGAATGTGAGTGAGCCTCTCGGGGAACAAGACCCCACAGGCTATGATGCTTGGCACAGTGCACTCTTTTTTTTTCTTTTTTCTTTTTTGGTATTGGCGTCCGGGTTTGTGTCCCCTTTGGTTTTATACGTGCAAGAGCTTGCAAAGACGGTGCTGGCAAGAGTGCAGGCGATATTTTGTTGCACATGCACTGTTCCTGCATATGCGTGCGCGTGCGTTGTAAATATGTGAAGCGCAGGGGTGTGGACAGAGAATGGGGTGCATGTATTTGACTGCTAAAATGGGATGCAGGAGAGAGTGCTTTTTATTTAGTTATGGGCATTGTCTACTATATGTTATAGCAATTGGTTCTTGTATTCATTCTCTAAACCATCTCGAACGCTGGCAGCTTGCTTAGGTTTGGCATGTGGCGCTTGGGTTGACATGTGGGGACAATTTGACGCAGGGTCAAGGGCAAGCGGTACTTCGAGTGCCCCCCAAACCACGGCGCCGTCATGAGGCCTGTCCTTGTCAAGGTACTATCTGCCTGCTCAGCATGCCACGTCAGCATATCACCCTAAAATGCACATTGGCTCCCTTTAGAGCCGTCATGAGCAAGCAGCTCGCTCTGTGGTGCCGGGTTCACAGAGTACGTGTCAGAGTTTTGAGGCCAGCTGGCGACGTGTCGGCCCACTTGTGTCTGAGAGGGGGCCATTTGCGCTTTTGAGAGACCTTTTATGGGGCTTGTTTAACGAAGATGTGCCGAAACTTAAATAGTGAGCAGGTCTGTGGATTTGGTACTCGGAGGGATGTAGCCTTTGCTTCTCCTAGAGACATTGTTTTCTTTTAGTACTGTTTCATCATAACGTCGTCGCCCAGCAGGTCAACAGCACGTCAGGGCTCCTAAAAGTGAGGAAGGTTGAAGTGATTGGCACTCTAACGATGTCTGTGTGATATCCACCCTCACAAAGCGTGTACAAAGTATGTCAGAAGATATGTTTGCCGTACGCTGCGCTTGATATGGTTTTGGTTTTTTAAACCGACTGTGAACCTTTTCCAAGTGAGGGCTGGCGCCATGAAGGCCCGGCACCACCACCGCGACTCTCGATGACACGTGAAGCATGCTATGGACGGAGGGTGGTTGGGCCAGATCAACCAATTTGATGAATCACATGTTCATGCATGGGGAGCTGTATTGTTCGTCCTCAGTCTCCCTCTTCAATCACTTGTCTCTCATCTTGTCAATGGGTGTGACTTGCAGGTTGGCGACTTTCCGGAAAGAGACCCGTTCGAGGAGGACGAGCCAGATGAGATATGAGGGGAACGGCATAAAGTCAAAAGAGATACGTGAGTTTGTTGGCTTAAAGCACGAAGCATTGGGGCGATAGTGTAGTCCATGTAGTTTAAGGGAGGGAAAAGTAGAGCTTTTTCGTGCAAAGATAGCAATAACTTGGCATGTGCAACTTGCCTCGAACTTCTTAGGGTACACTAATTATTAAAAAATCTTATACTTATAGGCTCTTATCTTTGTATACTTTTTAAATAAATACTACAATTTGCATCTTACATGCGGGGTGAGCTAATCACGAGCTTCCTTACATCCAGTGGGCGCTGTTTTTTGCGCATAAGGATTGTAGACACTTGGTTAAGATGTCCAAATCATATATGGCTTTTTTGCACTTTTGGAGTGATGTAGTGTGAATGCAAAGCCCATGACTATTTATTTGATCAGATCAAATTCCTTATACGCCCATCCATCCATGTTTTCGTGTAGCTAGTCTGAATGGTCTAAGTTTCTTTTGGATACAAAATCGGCTTCAGTGCATTTGAATTCAAATTTGCAACTTGAGAGACTATTTGCATAGACACATATATTTTCATTACCCTAAGCCTACACTTTTTGTCCCATTATACCTGCAATTGTGTGGGGAGTGCAGGTGTGATTGGCCTCCACGTAGGTAGCCCAAATTTTACAATCAGGGCTCGAAATCCCACCAAGCAAATAGGGCCAGCTTACAGTAGCCGAAGAAATGGTATATAGTTCAACTTTTGTGTGCGTAGTTGTACTCGCAAGTACACTGGCCCTTAATGATCCACATTGCGAACGTCTGCCGTTTACAGTGGTAAATCGCCTATGATTGTAATTGAAAGTGCGTCTTCCAAAGTCCAACTATACACAATTTTCCAGATGACGGGGGGGTAGGTCATATGAGTTTTTAGGAGGTTGTAGGGTACGCAAAACAACAAGAGAGATGGCCAAAATAAGGACCATTCTGAATCCAATATCTGATGAGCGTGTGAGGGACGCACTGTGAAACCTCAGTATTTTATTACGATCTTTTGTACCTATTACAAGTTTGAGAGAACTTGAGCGTCGAGTTTGAGGGACACCTTGAATAATAATTGTTGTGAACGATATGTTGCGGCTGACAAGTCCTCGAATAGGTGACGACTCTGCAAAATACCACCGTGCACCAGCTGGTTGTCTTTGTGACAAAAACAACACCTTGCAACACCGAAATTACTTTCTGCTCACACCACTACAACTATACACATGAAACCCAAAATGGGGACATTTGAGTACTTTTTAGCGTCGTTTGCGGCAGATTACACGGAATGAGCTGAAGTTTGAGATATAGGTACCTATGCTTGTTCTCAAGAATTTCCTCAAGTTTCAGATCATTTTGAGTTGTATTGAGTAACATATTGCAGTTTTACTCAATTGGCTTCATTTGTCCACGAAGAGGGGAAAAAGCATTCTGGCCTATATAATGCCTGTCATGGTACAAGGCACCCTAGCCTCCTATAATGTTCAAATGGGTTCAAACTTGTTACAACTATTCCTGACCCTGTACCACATGACTCTATGAAAAAAAATAAAGTTTGATCGATCCTTCATGAGTTATACACGTGCCAAAGTGGGCAGGTGTCACATTTCGCACGCCTGAAGCTGGCCTCTCCGCACTTCTCGGAATATTTGCAAGATCCCAATTATTTTAAGTTGCATAGGTGGGTATGACTTCCAAGAGGATTTAGCTCAAGTTTCAGTGAAATCTGAGCTCTGTGGCCACTTATATGCCACTTTCAGTGCACACTCAGAATTTGTCGACGAGAATACTTTCCAGCATTATTAAGCCCATCTTGCTGGCCATGTTGCAGAGCACCCAGGCCTATAGTTATTTTCAGATTTAATGAAACTTCATACACCTCATCCTGACCCTGTGATCTATGAGTATACCAAAAGCAATCTTGTTATGACCCATGCTGTAAGAGTTACACACGTGCCAAAGTGGGCAGGTATCACTTTTCGCACGCCTGAAGCTGGCCTGTGAACTACTTAAGAACTACTTAAGGAGTACTTGCTGAATATAAAAAAAATTATTACATGTACAAATCTGTCATCCAGGAGGACTTAGAACAAATTTCAGAGAAATCTGAGGTCATCTGATTCATATATTGAAAATGTAGTGCATGCCAGATTTTGTCGACGAAACTTTAAAATTCCTCATGTGGTACCTGTTTTTTGGCTTCTTAACTTCTTCATATCTTACTGATGCAAGCTTCAATATGCACACAACTTGGTAGATATGATGTATGACATGGTAGGAAGGCACACAAACAAACAGATGTCAAATTCATCAAGTTTCAAGTATTATGATGCACTGTGAAAATGATGACTAAAATATGTTCAATGTCCAGAAATTTTAGAAGTGCTTTATCATGGAAAAGATATGTTGTACTCATTGTAAGGACCTCTATTTTTTTTGTGTATACCTAAGGCAGTGATGCACCCTTAAATATCTTTTTTTTTCATAAGAAACTTTTTATTTTATTTTTATTGATTTAAAAAACAGATTCAAAAAGAGCGGGAAAAATTGGGAATCTCCAAAAACGTGAACCAATTGACCACCAATCTAACTCAGAAACTGTACTTTGGTGAGGTCTTTTCAAGATGGATACTCCAAACTCAGGCTCCCACTCTCCACCTGCAATCACACCCATAAAAACCAAGTCTCATCAGCAACCTGTGTCATTGAATACCCGTGCACCACAAACCAATCCAGATCAGCCTAAAGGTGCCAGAGGCAAATTCATTTCTGTCAAACCTAAACCCACCCTAGCTGAAGCTACCCCTCTAGTTCCTAGGACAGAGGCTAAGCTAAGAGTTCAGACGACAAGGTCGGATAAGGCTCATGCTGAAATAGCTAAATTGAAAAAAAAAATAGCTTCCGACATGTGCTTCTCACATAAATGACAAGAGGTCACATTGCACAATATAAAGTGCTTGAAAAGCAGATTGGGGGGCTAAAGAGAAGGATAGAGTACCTTGAAAATGAGAAGGTACCACCACCAACAAGACCAGCCACCAAGTGTCCTTGTGTGGGCGGTGATCACAAGAAAGTTGTGCAAAGAATGGCGAGAGATATAAATAAGTTTTTGCAAGAGAGGATCCAAGGAGAAGAAGCCTTAACAAACACAGCAGCAGCTTTGGGAAACTTGTTCAACTGGCCAGAAAACAAGAGCTATTAGATTTACTAGCTTTGGAGTTGGACTTGAAATACATTATAGAGGCGGCCACACTCAAGCAGGTACACGACCATTGGGACAACAAGTTAGGACTGGCACTACGCTACAGGTTGGGCCTTTCTAATGAGAACTACCAGCTAGTTCTTAACCTGCTTTCTAAGAAGAATTGCAGAAGGCTAGTCATATGGAAGCCAGTTCTCATTTTTGGAGACTTGGGACTCCCCATGCCCAAGTTATCATCTAAGAGGGCTGTCCATGACTTGAGTCAAAAAGCTTACGCCAGAGTTGACCCCAGGCAAGAAGCAAATGGAGATAGAGTAACAGTACCTTTAGCAGAGACACTCAGGCTTTGCATTGCGAGATTGAATCTGCCCACAGGACGTGTAGTGAGGGTTCAAGTCATTGGTGATGCAGCTCTGCACCACAGGGGTGTGAACTAGACCACCATTGCTTGTAAGGTCATCACGAAGGATCACCAGGCCCTTGCTAACTCCCCTTTCAACACAAGCACCATCCTAGTGTTTGAGGGTGACGACGATTATGTGAGCATCAAGTTGCACGCAGATAAGTTATTACAGGAAATGGAGGAGTTACGAAAGAATGAAGTGCAGGTTGCAAGACACAAGTAAGTTGTCAAGTTTTACCAAAGGGGAGACTACAAGTTTAGCAACGGGCTCTTTGGACTATGTGGGGCAAATGCCTCTTACCTGTGCTTGTGGTGTCTCATGCCCTTGAATGAAATCAAGGCAGAGGCCACTCAGGCAGCGCCTCGCACTTTGAAAGGGATCAAGGATGCAGCCCACTGTCCCAACACAATTCCATTTGAGTGTGCCTGTTGCAAAAAGAAGTTTGCAGATGCTGACGCATTAGCTGCGAATACTATAAAGACAACTCGAGGGAAGGAGCATAGAGAGAGCACCAAAGCAAGGCTAGAGTATCAGGTGCTCCTTCACAGTCAGAGGCACAAGAAGAAACCCTTTTTAAACATAGATCCTAAGGACTGTGTCGTGTGCGTTCTGCACCTGCTGCTTAAATCTCAGCGACGTTGTATGAAGGGACAATTCCTACTCATTTGAAAGCGAGACAGGAGAATGAAGATGCATTTTACAAGAAGCTGGTGGAAGAGACTGAAGCAAGGATTCCTAGAGCTGCAATGAAGGTGTTGAAGAAATCAGAGAAGAGAAGTAGGGATCCCAAGCCTACCTTCATCAGGCGGGAGCGTCGTCTCCTCATAAAGGAGGCGGAGGCCCTCTTGGACCACGTTTTTGCAGCAAGTGATGACCCTATAGAGGCACGTAAACAAAAGGCAAAGGAACTTAGCGCATGGAAGTGCTTTGAGCAAGTGATGGAGGCACTAGAGAAGCCTATTCCAATTTCAGACCTGTATAGTGAGCGTGAAGAAAAAGGAGCGACAGTGCAAGAGCTAGCTAATGAGTTTGAGTTTGAGAAAGCATTTGTGTATGCATCTGGCGCTGAGCACTTGACAATATACATGCATATTCTAAAATGCCACATCCGTCACATGATCAGGAGGCATGGGAACCTCAGCAGGTTCAGTGATGAAGGTGTTGAGGCACTACACCATTGGAGGAAAGGAGCCAACACGAACAAGCGCAAATGTGGAACTGTAGTGAAACAAATAGATGAAGTACTTAGTGAAATATAATACTTTATCTATTCAAGACAAGGATCTTTGAACACAAGTGGTAGCTTCTTGAAAGAGAGATGGCTTCTTGAAAGTTGATATATTTCTGGATTTTGGCAAGTACAAGAGTGATTTTGGAATGTCTTTCTATAATCTAGCTCTTGTTTATATACTTGCTAAATAAGTAATTTCTAGGAAGGTGTATGTTGATGTGTTGGCACCCAACACATCCCAAAACTTGCCACCTCTTTCTAGAATAATGTACACATGTCCTTTTGACCTAAAAATGGCACATTTGACTTTTGCCACGTGGAGTTCTTCTAGGTCTTTCCTCTAACTTCGAAAATGCCTTAGAAGGTTCAAAGGACATGAACCAAGTCACTAGAGTACCTATTCACACTTGAATCCACACAATACTACTCCAAATATATTTGAAAACATTAAAATATATGCAAACTAATATATAATAACTCAAATCACTACATCACCCCCCCGATAGAAAAAGCGACGTCTCGGCGCGTCAAGTCAGGTCTTACACATGTGGAGCAAACTAGTCAACAGTTTCAAGTCAGATGCCACACATGTGAAGAGGACTAGTCAAAGGCGCCAAGTCAGGTGCTACACATGTAAGGTAGACTAGGCAAGGTCGTAGGTGGTGTGACCTTATTGGCTAGCCTACTCCTTAATGATAAAGAAAATTGTACAAGTTGGCCCAGAATCTGCCACGAATTCAAAAATTCATAGCGGCCACAGAACTGCTCCAAATCTGAAAATTCGAGTGCCAGACGGACCGCGTCGGAGAACTCTACCGGGTCACCAAATTTGAGAGCATTCTCATTTCTGGAGTGTCGTTGAGAGCTGAGAGAGTAGGCACTCCTCCAAATCTGTGCAGAAACTTCTGAAAATCATAAGTCCTTCTATACTTCTCCAAATTCTGCAAACTAAGTCTCAAACTGGGCGCTGTAAGATGTTCTACCAGAGTCTTGAGTTTCAGAGCATTCCAAGTTCAGGGGAAGGCACAATGTCAGAAGGCATATTCTGTCCTAACAATGCCAGCAGCCTGACCCCCTTCTACTTAGAGCATCATATCTCTCTCACCAGTGCTCCAAATTGAGCAAACTTGGACTCTAAATGACCGGCTACTCATGGACTACAGCCAGGTAAATTTTCAGAATTTATTATGCAGAGACCTATTACCAGTAGCAGTTTTAGTTTTCTGTCCAGAAACTGCGAGAAGAGAAGAGTGTCTAATGTCAATTTTTCCTCTTTCTTGTTCTTGCAGGCTGCCTCCAAGGGGTCTTCTGCTGCTTCTTGATGGTGGCAGGCTGCCTCCCTGAAGTCTTCGGGCTTCTAGTAGAGAGACTTGGGGCTGGTCCAAGATGGGGGTTGGCGGCATGGAAGCGCTTCAACTTTCTCTGAACTTTGTCAAGGTAGTGCGCCGCCACCCAACTATTCTCCGAATCTGGATATCCTTTCCACTTGATCAAGTATTGCTGCTGTCTCCTGAAATTTCTCATAGCCACTATGTCTTCCACTTCGTACTCCAAATGATCATCCACTATTGTTGGGGCTGGTGGGGTTGTCACACGTCCTGGGAACTTGTTGTCGGGTTGCACATATGGCTTGAAGAGGGAAGCGTGGAATACGGGGTCGATGTGCATAGTCTGGGGAAGTTCTAGCTTGAAAGCAACGGGGTTGACTTGCTGGATAATCTTGAAGGGTCCCAAATACTTGGGAGAGAACTTGCTGCCGGCAGGCCTGTTGTTCAGGGAAATGTTCTTGGATGATAGTAACACGTTGTCACCCACTCTGTACGTAATTTCTCTTCTGGATCTGTTCGCCACTCTTGCTTGAGCATCTTGCGCGTGTTGTAGAGCTTTCTTCGCTGCTGTAAGGGCTGCTTCTAATGTCTCCATAAAATCTGTGGCTGCAGGTACTTCATCATGGCCAGCCGTGAAGCTCAGTGGCGTGGTCGGATGGAAGCCATAGTTGAGGAAGAATGGGGACTCTTGGGTAGAGGCCTGCGTAGTGTTGTTGTAGGCAAACTCGAGGGGGGTCAAGTACATGTCCCAGTCTTGCTCGAGGGTAGACACGTAGGCCTTTAGAGAGGTCTTTAGGGTACGATTCATACGCTCGGTTTGCCCATCTGATTGTGGGTGGTAGGCAGTAGACATATCCAGCGATGTACCCAAGTTCTTGAAGAGATTTTTCCAGAAATGGCTTGTGAATCTTGGATCTCTATCTGACACAATTCTTGATGGTAGTCCATGGAGTCGGAAGATGTTGTCAAAGATGAGTCTTGCAAGTTGTGGTGCTGTAGCCTTAGTCGTCGTGGGAATAAAATGAGCCATCTTGGTAAGTCTGTCCACCACCGTGAGTATTGCATTCTGGCCTCGAGGTGTCACGGGCAAGTCCACGATTAGGTCCATTGAGATGTCCGTCCATTGTCTTTCGGGGATTGGTAGTGGTTGGAGGAGTCCTCCCGCCTTTTGCGATGGTGGCTTGATTCTTTGGCATGTGTCACAGCTCCTGCAGTATTCCTTGATTTGCTTAGACATGCCTGGCCAGCAATAAGTCCTAGCTAGAACGCCCGTGGTCCTTAGGATTCCAAAGTGTCCTCCAAGAGGGTTGTCGTGTGCTTCTCGTAGAAGCAAGAGCCGGAGGTCTATGTCATTAGGAACACATCTCTGGCCCGTATCTTGCCTCACCCAATAATTGCCTTCTTGCTTCTTGCATGGGTCCAAGGCTGCTTCTCCGTTCTTGTAGTAAGGGTCTCTTTCATAGGCGGCTGAAAATCGAGCTTCCAGATCTGTCTTTAGCGATGTCATCACTGCGTTTAATTGTAGTCTTGAGAGGGGGTCAGCTGGGTTTGTCTTGCCGGGCTGGTACTGAATCGTGATGTTGTATTGTTGCAAGTATCCGCTCCATCTTGCTTGTCTCCTTGAGAGATACGGCTGCGTTTGGAGGTGCTTTAACGCCTCGTGGTCCGTGGTGACCAGTACTTTGCGTCCTTCAACGTAGCAGCGCCAAACCTTCAAGGCATGTACAATCGCCAATGCCTCTCGCTCCGTGGTTGTATAATTTTGCTCGGCTGGATTTAGCTTCCTTGACTCGTAGGCGATGGGCTGCAGTCCCTTGCCTTGGTCTTGAAGCAGGATTGCTCCTATTGCATAGGAAGATGCATCGGTGATGACGTGGAAGGGCCAATATGGGTTTGGACTTGGGAGTGTGAGCACCGGGGATGTGGTCAATCTTTGCTTCAACTCTCGAAATGCCTCTTCCTCTTTCTCGGTCCATGTATATAGCCTGTCCTTCTTGAGTAGATCTGTCGGGGGGGCTGCTATGTGCGAGAAGCCTTGGATGAATTTTCTGTTCCCATTGGCAAATCCCAAGAATGACTGGAGTTCTTTCTTGATCGTGGGGGTTGGCCATTCCTCCACCACCGTGGTCTTCTTGGGGTCCATCTTGATGCCATCAGCAGTCACGTGGAGACCTAGGAACTCCACTTCTTGTTTGGCAAACTCGCACTTTGACTCCTTCGCAAATAGTTTGTTTTTCTTCAATACTTCAAGGACTTCTTTCAAGTGTCTCGCATGCTCTTCAAGGGTCTTGCTGTAGATGAGGATGTCATCGATGAATACCACCACAAATCTGTCCAACATGGGCTGAAATATGGTGTTCATCATAGTCATGAAAGTTGCTGGCGCGTTGGTGAGTCCAAATGGCAGGACCATGGATTCAAAATGTCCATATCTTGTCCTGAATGCTGTCTTCTCTTTGTCCT
The DNA here is from genome assembly GCA_009602735.1 of Mesotaenium endlicherianum. NCBI lineage: Eukaryota > Viridiplantae > Streptophyta > Zygnematophyceae > Zygnematales > Mesotaeniaceae > Mesotaenium > Mesotaenium endlicherianum. Next base: position 145,104 of record WELA01004672.1, on the reverse strand, counting down.
GTTCTGCGATGCGAATCTGGTGGTAGCCGCTCCGTAAGTCAATTTTCGTGAAGTACTTGGCTCCAACCAGCCGGTCCATGAGCTCATCCATGCGCGGCAGCGGGTATCGATTCTTGATGGTGATCTTGTTGAGGGCGCGATAGTCCACACACATCCTCAAGGTACCATCTTTCTTCTTGACAAATAGCACCGGGGCTCCAAATGGCGACTTGCTAGGTCGAATGAAGCCATGCTCCAGTAGCTCCTTGATTTGCTTCTTGACTTTGTCTAGCTCCGTGTATGACATTTTGAACGTAGGCCAAGAGATGGGCTTGCTTCCGGGCTCCAACTCTATCTTGTGGTCTACGAATCTTTTGGGGGGTAGGCCCTTGGGCAATTCCGGGGAGAACACTTCTTTGTAGTCCTCTGAGACTTCTTGTATCTCCTTGGGAACGGGGCTGCCTTCTTGACTCTCGATGTCTTTCTTGATGTCTTTTGGCGTGATCAAGGCCAAAAGAAGCTCGTGTCCCTTCCTCACAAGTCTCTTGAGTTGGAGGGCGGACAATAGTATCTCGTGTGCCGGCTTCTGGATGTCTTGGGTCTGGATATTATGGATTGCGCGCAAAATACAGACTCTTGAAGTGATGTCATTCTTGATCTTGATAGTACCGGTCCTCCAATCAACTTGGGGGTTGTGCTTGGTCAACCAAGGCGTCCCTAGGATGACGTCGTACTTGCCCAATTGCATGGGGGAGAACACTACTCTATCCTTGAAGGACTTGATAGAGAGTGCCAAGGGGTACGTCTTCTTGGAAGGGGTAGTATAGGAGAATCCATCGGGCATCATAATCTCCTCGTCGTGGTCAAGAGTTCGCATAGTAATTCCGTGCTTGGTGGCAAAATCTGCAGCAATGAAGTTGCCTTGAGCTCCGCTATCCACCAAGATGTGGACCTTCTCTCCTCCAAGGTAACCTCTCAAACTCATTGGGGCTGGAACGTCGTCTTCAACGGGGGTCTCCACCTCACTTGGCTTGTTGTCTTCTCGTGAAGTGGGTCTTGGGGTGGTAGGCTTCTGGCCTACCGGCGCTGTCCGTTTTTTGACAACTTTTTGGGGCATGAAAGTGCACGATGGCCCTTTTCCTTGCAATAGAAGCATAGTCCAGCCGTCATGAGAGCTTCTTTTTCAGCCGGGGAGAGTCTTGCTTTCACTCCTTGCTGGTTTCTTGTATCATAAGTGTCATTGGAGGGTTTTCCACTCTTCCGAGCAGCCGCGGGGTCCCTTTTAATAACTCCGATTTCCATGGGTGTGGGTCCAGATTCGGATGTGGAAGGGGCTGCGTACACCCGCGTCGTCGGTACCCGTGAAGATGAAGGCACGGAGTGCTTGAAATCCAAGGTATCCACCTTTTGGGCCACTTCAATGATCTTTGAGAAGTCCGTCAAGTCGCGTAACTCCACTTCCTTTGCCACCTTGGGCTTGAGGCCAAAGATGTAGCGGTCAATCTTCTCCTCGAGAGACATGTTGGGGATCTCAAGAGTGAGGGCGTGAAATCTGGATGTATACTCTTGAACGGACGTCGTTTGCTTGAGATGGTGGAGCTTTCCTCGGGCAATCTTCTCCGCATTGATGGGCATGAATTGCTTCTTGAGGGCCTCACGAAAATCTGCCCATCTTGCATATGATGGTGGGGGCTCTTGGCCGAGCATGGGGTGCGCCATAGCTTGATATATAGCCGCTTGATAGTTACGCCACCATGATGTTGCTGCTGCTCTGAGTAAGGTAACGGCAAAGAGAACGTAGTCCTCCTCGGGTACTTCAAGGAATGCGAGGTACGTCTCCACTTGGTAGAGCCATAAATTCAGGTTGGCACCTTTCCCGGGGTTGAAAGTGTCGGGTTTGCCGGGCTTGATGAGTTTCCTTGCTCTCGTTGGCTCTTGTGGAGGCGCTTGAGCCGGGGCTGGATTTTGAGCATTGCTCGCAATAGGGGCAACCATGGCAGCCATAGCTTCTCTTGACGCTTGCACGGTTGCTTCATAGGTGGCCAAGCCCACTTGGTTGTGGACGGTCATTAGGAAGGCTGCCCACTCATTTGCGGGAACTCCTTGTGGTGGGGTCAACTTTGCTATAGCGGCTGCCACGGGATTTGACGGTGCTCCTCCTTGTGGCGCTTCTTGTTGTTGCAGATTTTCTTGAGTAGGCTCTCCCATCGGCGCTGGAGGAGGGTGTCTTGGAGAGGAAGGGCTTCCTTCGAAAGCTTGCTGTTGGTCTTGAGGATCGGCCATCTTCTTGTGCTACCAAAGTGCCTAGCTCCGATACCACTGTAGTGAAACAGATAGATAAAGTACTTAGTAAAACAGAATACTTTATCTATTCAAGACAAGGATCTTTGAACACAAGTGGTAGCTTCTTGAAAGAGAGATGGCTTCTTGAAAGTTAATATATTTCTGGATTTTGGCAAGTACAAGAGTGATTCTGGAATGTCTTTCTATGTTCTAGCTCTTGTTTATATACTTGCTACATAAGTAATTTCTAGGAAAGTGTATGTTGATGTGTTGGCACCCAACACATCCCAAAACTTGCCACCTCTTTCTAGAATAATGTACACATGTCCTTTTGACCTAAAAATGGCACATTTGACTTTTGCCACGTGGAGTTCTTCTAGGTCTTTCCTCTAACTTCGAAAATGCCTTAGAAGGTTCAAAGGACATGAACCAAGTCACTAGAGTACCTATTCACACTTGAATCCACACAATACTACTCCAAATACATTTGAAAACATTAAAATATATGCAAGCATATATATATTGACTCAAATCACTACAGGAACTGACAAGCTAGGAAGGATCATGAGTAGCAGCAGGCTAAACAAGAGCACTGGACAGGAGGTTGTTTGACGAGCTGTGGATGACTTAGTGCCACACCCTCCGTCTAGATTACTTAGACAGAGAAAGCAACTTGCAGAATAGGTAGTTTGTGAAGCATGCACATCTGCTTGCATATAAAAAATAGATTATGTTATTTATATATGCACAGATAGTACACAAAGAGAGTAAGACACATATGGATATTAATTGAGAGTGAGCTTACCTCATATTTTGATGGAGCCGTCCTCTTGCCGTATGCAAGAACTCTTGCTTGTGCCATAAGTTTGCGCCTTTTATGTTGGCTAGTTGAGAGTGTGTTTTAGGAGGAGGTGCTGTAATCCTATCCCATTTTGCTTTTTTCTCTTCTTCAGTCTTAGATGCTAACTCTAAAGCAAATGCTGCATCCCTTTGTGCCCTCTCTGCAGCAAGTTGTTCTTCTGCAGCACGTGTACTTCCTAGTGAGGCCTCTTTTCTCTCTCTCTCTTTTCTCAGTCCTGCCTCTCCACTTCTCTTGTGTATCTCTCCTCCTCTTTTGTTTCTCTCGCAATTTCAGATTTAGCAATACAAAGAGCAGCTACAATAGCTTCTTCTGCATGTATGCCCTCTAATCGGAGCCTAGCAGGCACGTCTCCAACGTTATAAACTTCTTTTCTACATTCTATGTCATGAGATGCTCCCCACTTTTTCCAGTTAAAACTGCAAAATTTGTAGTTGCTTATCCTCTATTTCATGCGGTCAAAGTTTTATAAACGCACGATGTAAGTAGAGAAAACCTTCACATAGGAAGATGGTGGACTATTGCACGACTTTATGGGAAAGAGATACTAGCATAATCGCCATGGCGGCCACTTCCGTTCCAATACACTATGAAATAAGCCTTCTTCGAACTCCTGTAACTATGTCCTAGGTGAACTAGAAAAGAAGATGTAAATCATTGTATGAACGCAAACTCGCGCAGAACAAAAATATATTACTACAGTATTTGCTACTTAATCGTGTACAAAGTAGTAATAAGTAAGAGACACGCGGCTTCTTAACCAAATTTTGTTCACTTTGTCACCCAATTTACATCGTGTTTCGTATCGCTTCGTACGTTTCAACCCGAAACTTGGTGTTCCCAATTTCACCCAGTTGAGGTTTATATGTACCAGTTATGTCAAAGCTACAAGTGGTTATTTTTTCCAATTGAGTGGCACCACTGATTCCTGAAAGCACGATACCTCTTGTGAATCACCTAACTCCACACACACACACACACTGCCAAGCATAATGCACCGAAAGATTTCTCCAAATATCCATGCACCAGTGCCAGACGAAGTTCCTCCGTCTTCTCTATCACTATTGCAATGGCTTCCTCTTTTTTTCTCTACACCTTGATGAAAATACGTCGCTTGCTTGCCCTTAGTACAAAAAAGTAAAGAACAAGGCACACTTGCGGAGGAATATATGTGGCCGTTTGAAGTAAAACTTGTCCTCATAATAGCATATGAAAATATGAATATGAGCAAGAAATGTAAGTTGGACCATATAGCTCGCTGCTCTATCACAGGGAAAAGGCCTTGTTCTTGGGGAGGTTGGAGAATTTCCAACTAACTAGCCCTCGCGCATGTAATCCTAGTCATAAAGCCCATACTTGTCATTTATGACGTGGGAAGCCAGTTCACTCAAAAACTCATTTGACAAGCAAGTACTCTTCCTCAACACTATCACACCAAATACATGCCCAAGTCCGTATTTTGTCGAGGCTTGTGCATAGAGTTGCATCTTATAGGTGGGTGGCTATCTTAGAGGAGATGCTAGCAAGAGGATATGTCGAGACACAAGCCCAATGCATATACAAGTGGAACAACCTTATGACGTCCTATAAGACTACAAAAGTCCTGAACAAGACAAGTGGGATGCACACGTCATATTTTGAGATGGAGTACATGGAAAAGAATGTAGTGAATCAGTATATTGGATAGATATAAAATTGATTTAGATATAACAGTTAAATAAGTTCAGTCTGCTGAACTTTAGTTAATATTTAGTTTGCTGAAGTTAAGTCTGCTGGATACTTAATACTCAGTTAAAAGACTCAGCCGAGAGTAACAGGTTGAAGTCCATTAGGTCTGCCTATTGACTTGAGTCAGCTTGCTGACACATTCTTTGACAATCAGCTGGTTGCCGTACTCGGCAGCAGCGAACTGCCTAGCTATGCATCTAAGTGTGGTGTGCTGGATGAGTGGCCAAATGACACCCTTAAGGTGGATGGCAATTCGAGATGATGGGAGATGGCTGTGGATTTGGTTAGCCGAGGCCTTTCCAACGTGGTTAACTCCCGTGTAGGTGGTGCCATCGCACTTCCCGTTGAACAGTTCACTCATTCCATGTACGTATGCTAGGTATTGGTCTCGAGTTTGGCATTCAGAAACGAGGCCAACTCTCTCTTGTACTACTTACTGAGAGATATCTGAATCCAAGGCGAGAAGCCATTGATACGCACTGTCTTCTAACCTTGCTTATGTATGAGTATACTGATTGCATTATTGATGCTCGTTTACTCACATTTGACTTGCGAGTATTGTCCACCGCTAGTACGTTTGTCTTTTACTGTATAATCAGTTAACAGGAAATACCATAGAAATTACTCGCTGGTGTAAAGATCTTTATTTAATGTTATTCGTCTCTTGGTGAGTCGATTCATTTCAGTGGTATCGGAGCAATTATCACAGTAGTCGTGTATGGTAAGGACTAGGTCTCAAACTAGCAACTCTCCGAAAATGGAGGGTGAGGACAATGATAACATTGTAGAAGGGCAGGACGAAAGTCTCGTCTTTGGACCCCGTACCTACTTGGAAACGCTGCACAATGCAGGTGCTAGAGAAGCTGCTGAGCAGGCAGCAGCTCTTGCTGCAGTAGCAGCCCAGTTGGCTAAGGATGAACGTTTAGCCAAAGAGGTAGAGGAGGCAGTTAACTGGAGGGCCCCTGATAAAAGGACGGTGGAAGAGCAGACGGCAGAAAGGGCCAATCTCCAAAGCCAACCTCCTGTTGTGCCTACTGTCATACCTCTCCCTCAAATTTGCAGATAGTTGAGCGCGACAGGCATAGCCGGAGCGGCACCAATCGGGAATGCCGAAGCTGCTACTAATAGAGCTAATGTTGCTGCCGCTGCGTTTGCTGGGCTACCACCTCAGAATGTAGATCTGGGAGCGTTATTTGTGCAGATGCAATCGCAAATGACGAGCATGTATCAGTCCCAACAGGAGGACAAAAGGATCATGATGGCATTGCTGCGTGACAGAGACCAACTGGGTTCTCAAACCACGGGCGGTGGTGGCAGAGGGCCTAGTAAGCCTAAGCCAAAGCCTCCCCAGGACTATGATTCTGAGGGAAACAAAAAATATTACCTGATAAAGTTTCTCGCTGATGTTGAGCAGTGGCTGGAGAAGTACCCAAAATTGCAACATTACGAGAAGGTCAGGCACACAGGTGCTCTACTCAAAGGCAGTGCAGCAGACTGGTGGCTGTATTGGAAAGGAGAGCGTAAGGCTCAGCAACTCGGTGACTCTACTTGGAAAGAGTTTGTTGAGAAACTGCATGAGAAGTTTGATGTCATCAATCAGCACAAGAAAGCCATCTATGCAATGATCTCCGTGACACTGAAGCAGACCACTTCAGTTGCTAAGTTTGCTCAAAAGTTTCAGGAGAACATGATGAAGCAGCCAGACTTGCCAGAACGGTATAGGATAGCATACTTCAGGTGTGGCTTGACATTCGAAGTCTCAGGTCATTTTGCTGAAAAGAAGGAGGAGAAATTGGTTGACTTGATCCAGGAAGCTGATGCCTGAGATCAGCAGCAGTTCAATCACAAGCGCCAAAGTAATGCTTTGGTGTCTAAGATTGTCAAAGAGCCATACGGTTCCTACAATGTAATTGAAGGAGACCAGGCTGAGGACGATCAGGGTGATGAGTATGAGTATGAGTGCAATGCTATGCAGTGTAGAGGGAGAGGTGGTTACTCTAGAGGTGGCTATGGAAGAGGTGGTGGTAGGACTAAGCCGAGACCAGCCTCAGCAAAATCTATTTGCTACCATTGCCAGCAGCTGGGTCACTACAGAGAGCAGTGTCCAGTCAAGCACCTTCCAAAGGTCAAGAAAAAGGACCAGCCTTTAAAAGACAGCAACAGTCAGTAATCCAGTTTACTAACTGTGAAGATGCTAGAGATGGTGAGTCGTCACTAGTTGCCCTCGTAGCAGGTATTATGGATCTTGCTGAACTGGATTCACTATGCATGCCTGACAAACAGGGCTCTTAACAGAATTATAATAAAGAACAAGTAAGCTTTCCCTAGAATCAAGAACTTGCTTGATACCCCCTGTCTGGTGCTAAAGTGTTCAGTAAGATAGATCTCAAGAGTGGCTACCATCAAATCAAAATTGCTGAAGGAGATCAACACAAGACTGCCTTCCGCACACGTTATGGACACTGTGAGTTTAATGTGATGCCATTTGAACTGACTAATGCTCCTGCAACCTTCATGGGTGCTATGAATGACATTTTCAGGCCTTACTTGGATGAGTTTGTGCAAGTCATCTTGGATGATAATTTTGTTATTCTCTAAAAGTGAAGCTGAGCATGCTGACCACTTAAAGACAATCATGGACACTCTAAGAAGGAATCAGTTATATGCTAAAATGAGCAAGTGTGATTTTTTTAAGGGAAGTATTGAATTCTTGGGCCACGTAAGAAAGGCATCAGTGTGGATCCTAAGAGAGTCCAGACCATAAGGGACTGGCCAATACCCCAGTCTGTCTCAGAAGTTAGATCCTTCCTGGGGTTGGCTAAGTACTATAGGAGATGTATTGAAAATTACTCTACAAAGGCCAGTAAATTGACTAACCTTACTAAGAAAGACATAGGGTATGTGGGAGGAAGAGCAGCAGGCTGCCTTCCAGACCCTTAAAGATGCTCTCTGTTCTGCTCCAGTCTTAGCTGTGTATGACCCCACCAAACCTGTGCAAATGGTTACTGATGCTTCTGACTTTGCCATGGGTCCTATTTTGTTGCAGCCTGCTGACAAAACCACAAAGGATGGTAAGGTAAAGCAGGAGTGGCACCCTGTGCTACATGAATCTATGAAATTCAATCAAGCTAAAACTAACTGTTTTGTGCATGATAAAGAGTTGCTTGCTATTATTCATGTGCTCAAACAGTAGAGAGCATACTTACATGGTAAAGCTTTTAAGGTGATTACAAATCATCTAGCTCTAACTCACTTTCAGAAGAAGTCCAAGCTGTTGAGGAGGAAGAATCGCTGGAGCCAGATGTTGGAGTAGTTCCAAGTCCAGATTGACTACAAATCAAAGAAGTTGAATCCTGCTGATGCACTCTCTAGACGACCTAACTTGGAAGAAAGGAACTTTAGTCAGCATGCAGTAGATGAATTCCTTTGTGCACTCACTTCACTAAAGGTGAAAAGGGCTTTCCTTGAACAACTTAGGAAAGCCTACCTTTCTGACCCAGCATTTGAGCCCAGCCCCACAGATGGTGTGTGTCCTGCTACTGCACTCGGGTATAGGCTAAAGGGAGGGGTCTGGGTATCTGAAACCACTTCAGGCCGGCTGAAACTGGTAATTTCTAATAACGTGGAAATAAGGTCACTCTTACTGAGTCAAGCACGTGACAGTTTACTGGGTGGGCATTTGGGGCAGGCCAAAACTGTTGGCAAACTTGCAAAACATTATCATTGAAATGGGTTGCCTCGGGAGGCCTTGAAATATGTTAAGTCCTGTGATCAGTGTCAAAAGAATCCCCACCACTGTCAAAGTAACTGCACTCAAACTGCGAGACAGTTCTACAACCATGTAGTATGCCAACATGGGCTACCCTCTTATAGCGTCAACGCGTCAACGGGAAAGACTCCTTTGAACTCAGTCTGGGTAGAGTCCCTAAGTCTCCTTTAGATGTTGTTGGGGAATCTTTAACTCACCTTGAGGGGATTTACAATCCGATGTCCGTCCACTTAATTTAGGAGTTTGCTGACACCCTGTCAGAAATCCAACACAATCTGCACGAAGCCCAGGAAAATCAACAAAAAAAGCTAATCAATACCGTCAGGAACTGACATTTTCAAAGGGCGATTTGGTCAAACTGCAATTCTCAACACCTGTACCTGCCTGGTGTGGTCAAAAAAAAGCTTGGTCCGGTCTGGGTCGGTCCATATTCGGTGGTGGGCCGTGTTGGTCAGAATGCTCACAATTTGAACATGTAAGCGGAATACAAGGGTCATCCAGTCTTTAATGTCTCCTTCCTGGAACCATATATCAAAGGTGACACACTGTTCACAGGTCGGTAACCTGTCCAACCGGGACCGGTCCACGTTGTCCGGGAAGATGACCCTCAGGAATATGAGGTTGATGAGATTTTAGAAGCTCGCTCTGGCCGTCGATCATCTAAATATGTCATGAGGCCGTCGATCATCTAAATATGTCATGAAATATATGGTCAGATGGAAGAGTTACGATGCCTCTGGGGACACTTGGAAATTTAAGGACCGTTTGACCAATGCCAAAGGGGCGTTGAAACGATTTTACCTTCGGGAGGCTGGGACATCTCCCTAATTGTCATTTCAGTTGACATGGGAAGGTGACAGGAGGTCCTATCTCCATTTAAGTTGGAGGGGAACGGTGGCCAAACGTGGCCTAAAGTGACAGTTAGTGACAGAAAGTGACAGTAGTTGACAGTGAGGCAGCCCAGTGACAGTTGAAACGGGCAACCCACCTTAAATAATAAGTTAGAGGGAGTGGGATAAACATCTCGAAAACTAGCCGCTTACCGATTGCCGTTGCATATTCATCTTTGACACTCAACTGCGCTCACACTCACTTCTCTCAAGCACACTCGCATTTTCAATTTACTTACACCAGGTATTGCATGTCCTAACTCCCTCTTCTACGTTCTTCCTTGTCAAAGTACTCAATCTGGTGCATGATATCATGACTACCCTAACCCCATTGTGGTATGATTGAGCAGGATGACTTAATTGTCTGAACTCAAGAGGAAGAGAAGGGCGGACGAAGCACACGCAATGTACAAGGAGTTCCATGGCAACATCGAAGCATCCTCCATCTCTTCTCGATAATCAGAGCGACTTCGACTACAGCGGGAGGCTCAGAATGGGAAGGAGGAAGAAGAACGGGCCAGGCTGAGATAGGAGGAGCAGGACAAAAAAGCTGCAGATGAAGCCAAGAAGGCGGACGAACAAAGGTTGGTTGAGGAGAGGCAGAAGCAGCAGGCCGAGGAGGAAAAGAGAAGAATCATAAGCTATCGCTACACGGTGTTGGGCAAGGGCTTTGATCTTTTGGAGGAAGCCTTCAAGAACGCACAGAGGAATTGATGAAAGGGGCAAAGTGCCCTAGTGGAAGCGTAGTGATTCACGAGGAAAAGAACTAGTTGCAATCATACTAAAGAGTGCAGCGGGATATCACTAAGAAAGCTTAGGAAAATTACTTGACATTTTGATTATCAAGAAACCGCTCACAAATGATGTAGGATGAAAGGCCTTGTCATTACAAACCCGTAGAAAATTTACAGAAGTGAAAATCGATAGGAAACAAAGAAGTTATGCCTATTTATAATTTTCTGCCTAAGTGCTCCTCTCTAGGAGGAAGCTACGAATTTTCTTCAGAGTTCGTCAAATCGTCCCTTCCAGAATATTCGTGAGTAAGCCAGATCAGTCTAGTCTGACGTTTTGGGCCAAATTGACGTCCACATACATGCATCGACATTACTAGACTATTCTATCTTAGACGCGCTAGGCTAAACCGAAACTTCTAGGTAAATTGACCTAGTCGGCACTCCGCGTCAGCCGAACTTACGTGAAGGTTCGAGTTCATTCTAACGGGCCAGATCGCTTGACGCTGTCGGTCAATCCGACGGTCGCGCTCACCGCGAATTAAGGACAGTCGTCAACCGACCTCAAAACTAATTAAACTTTGGAAATCCATAACTCTCTCAATACTTGACCAAATTCGATGAACTTTATACCAAAATGACCACAAAAATGCACTCTATACAACTATACAATCAAAACATACTTCCATGAAACTCAAAAATGCTCTTTATAAACCTATGACCTTACATCCTGGATCATGACAGCCAATTTCTCATACTTCTTTCAAGCGAAGTGACCAGAGACTTCGGATTTCAAGCCATACGTGAAGTATGCTATCCTATACCGCTCTGGAAAGTCTGGGTGCTTCATCATGTTCTCCTGGAACTTTTGAGCAAACTTAGCAACTGAAGTGGTTTGCTTCAGTGTCAAGGAGATCATTGCATAGATAGCTTTCTCCTGCTGATTGATCACATCAACTTCTCATGCAGTTTCTCGACAAACACTTAGGAAAATTCGTAGCACAATTTCAACAAAATATGCGCCCAGAGGTGGAGAGAATGGTGCGAGTTGTTATGGGGAACGCCGCTTCGACGAGTTCGGCACCTACAGCTGTTGTACCACCAATTCATGTTAACCCAGTGGTGCAACCAGTTATTCCACCCGCATCGAGAGTGCGTGCGCCTAAGCCTGAAGTGTTTACTGGAGAGCGTGGATCGCCGCCTATTCATCAATGGATTTTTGGAGTGAAGAAGTTTATGGAGTATTCTGCGCTCATGCCCGACATGCAAGTCGCCTTTGTCATAACTTTGCTGCAGAAGAGTGCTGGAGCTTGGTACGAACGAGAAGAGCAGCTGTCTGGAGTTCCTGCTACTGTTAATCAGCTCTTTGAAGGCTTGAAGAGCCAATTTCAACCTATTGCACGCGAGGCTACCGCTCGAAATCTATTGGTGCGCCTTCGTCAACGAGCAAGCGTTCAAGAGTATGTATCGCGCTTCAACGAGCTTGTGCTTCAATGTCCATCCATGCACGAGTCGGAGATGATGGACAAGTTCAAGAGGGGACTCAAGCCAACTGTGGCCAAGGAAGTGGCGCTCAAGGACCCTACCAGTCTTGGAGAAATGATGGCATTGGCAACAAGGGTCGACGTTGTGGAGTATAGTCAGAGGCAGTGGGGCAACCACAACTTTGGAGGATATCGACACTTTGGATCTCAAGCGCCAAGCACGAGTGGACAAGGCCTAGTACCTATGGAGTTGGGACTTGTGCAGTACCACCGCAGGCAGCAGAATTTCAAGCCGAGAGGACCCTACTATAATTGCGGCAAACTTGGACATCTGGCTCAATACTGTGATGTGAAAGCAAAGCAACCTCAACAGCAGGAAAAAGGAGGACGCCAGTAAGTTGTTCTGGGGTATCTACTGGCGTGAAGACAAGAACTCACAAGCAGGTTATCCCCAGGAGCCTGCCGAGAAGCAAAGGACGAGATGTTGACAAGCCTATCATTGTGGAAGGAGTGGTCAACGGCAACAAGGCGAAGTGTATGGTCGCCAGTGGCGCGAGTGCAAACTTCGTGCACAAGAAGCTTGTGAAGGGATGGCGAATCCCTGTGCAGAAGCATTATGAGCCTAAGAAGGCAATTCTGGCGAATGGGCAGAGACTCAAGTGTGGTGCACCTACGGAAGCTATTCACGTGGAAGTAGCGGGACACCTGAAATGAATCGACTTACCAAATAGGCGATTAACAATTAATAAAGATCTTTATATCAGCAAGTAATCTTTATGGTATTTCCATTAACTGGTTTAACGGCAAAGGACAACACAATAGCAGTGAATAATACTCGTAAGTCAAATGTGAGTAAACTAGCATCAATGATGCAAACCAGTAAACTCATACATAAGCAAGGTTAGAAGACAGTGCGTATCAATGGCTTCTCGCCTTGGATTCAGATCGCTCTCAGTAAGCTGTACAAGAGAGTTGGCCTCGTTTCCGAATGCCAAACTCGAGAGCAATGCCTAGCATATGTACATGGAATGAGTTTACTGTTCAACGGTCAGTGCGATGGCACCGCCTACCCGGGAGTTAACCACGTTGGTAGGACCTCGGTTAACCAAATCCACCGCCATCTCCCATCATCCCGAATCGCCATCCATCATAGGGATGTCATCTGGCCATTCATCTAGCATACCACACTTAGATGCATATCGAGGCAGTTCGCTGCTACCGAGTACGGAAGTCAGCTGGCTGTCAAAGAATGTGTCAGCAAGCTGACTTAAGGTGACCTCAGCCTGCTACTTCCGGCCTGCATCATTAAACTGATATTAAGTATAAAGTCCAGCAGACTGATTGTTAACTAAAGTTCAGCAGGCTGAACTTATTTAACTATATTATTTAAATGAATATTATATCAACCAGTATACTGATTCTTTACAATCCCTCCAACTTATCATGTTGTCGCCTCGACAACACTAACACTAATAACAGCGTGCTGTCCCTCTTAACCCCCAGCCTGCTGCCCTTAGGAGGGAGATGTCCCTGAGGTCCTATACTCAGGGGAGCCAGACCTCCTCTTGTCTTGGGGTCTTCTGAATCCTGTCAGAGAAGGGGGTTCCGTGTAAGAACCCGGCGGAGAACGCAGTAACTGAGCTGTTTCCTCCTGCACAGTCTGCAACTGAAGGGAGGCAGCCTTCTCCTGGGCAGCCCTCAAACTGACTGGTACGTATATCGGCATCCCAGAAGGATGTTGCATGACATGAGCCAAGGGTACATGCCCTCTCTGCGAGGGAGATGCTGGCAGGCCTCTGGCTATCTCCCGAGCAGCCCTCCTGTCTGCCCTGTCTGACTGGGTCTCCTTGCCTGGAGATGGGCTCTGTCCTCTGGCAGTCCCCAGCCAAGTGATATCCTCCTCTTGAGCGAGTTGCGGCGGAGCCCACCCCGTTTTCTCCCTTACAGGGGATGTGGCAAGAGTGAGGATCACGGCGGGGCTAGTGTCCTCCTCCTCGCCTTCCTCCTCGTCTTCCTCCGACTCCTCCTCCTCGCCGTCTCCGGATTCCTCTGAGACTTATGGGGTCTCCTCTGTCCGCTGCTCCAGCTCTTCCCGAGAAAAAGAATATCCTACTGATCTTCCCCTTTTGGGTGCTGGTGGGGGCTGCTGAGTCCGGACCGCATAGAGGTCCTTTTCCCCCTGCTTACTTGCCCATTTGGCATAAGCGTGCTTCCCTTTGGAGAATGACTCTCGGGCCCTGCTTCTGTCCCCCTGCATCTCTTGGCTCATGCAGTCTCTGACTCCATCCAATCTTGAGTCCCAAGCCGCAATGTGAGGGGGCAATACTATGTTCCCCTTTGAGTCTGTCAGGAAATCCTCATCCGTCGCCCTGTCATTCTGCTGGTCCCTCATGTTGATGGTCATCCACCGCCAATCAGTGGGCTTTTGGAAGAAGGCAGCGTCTGTCTTTTTAAGAGTACAAGGGTACCAGTGCCCTGCAAAGTCCAGCTGACTGGTTTCTCTGGCCAAGAATTCCCAGCTCCTCCTCTCCACCTCATTGTACATGGCCTTGAACCTGTTGTGGGGTGTTGAGTCCTTGAAGCTGTCCGCGTCCATGGGGATCATCCTGATGACCCTATCTGTCCCCCAGATACCAGGAATCGAGACAGCTCCTGCTTCGTTCACCTGGGCCATTGCCTTGGCCTCTCCGATGGTATATCCTACCATCCTGGCGTAATCGTGGTAGAGGAGGATCCCTGTGCCGACCTCTATATACTTGTCAAAGTTTTCGGACGTCTCCCCTTCCTTCTGGAGGATTTCCTTCTGCGACTCACTGCGACTTCTCTGGGCATACTCCAGTAGGTCAAAGCCCTTGCCCAGCACCGTGTAGCGGTAGCTGCTGACTCTCCTCTGTTCTTCTTCTTCGGCCTGTTGCTTCCGCTTCTCCTCAGCTTGCCTCTCCTCCTCTGCTTTCTTGGCCTCCTCTGCAGCTTTTCTATCTATTTCTTCCTGCCTCAGTCTGGCCTGTTCCTCCTCCTCCTTCTTCTTCTGTGCCTCCCGCTGTTGTTGGAGTCGTTGTGATTCCCGAGCGGTGATGGAAGATGATTCGATGTCTCCACGGAATTGCAAGTATTCTGCATGTGCCTCTTCCGCCCTTCTCTTCCTCTTGAGTTCCGACTTTTGAGTCATCCTGCTCAATCATAAACACAATGCAGTTAGTGAAGTCATGATATTTTGCCGCTACTGAGTGCCCTTGATGAAGAGGGACGCGATCGGGAGAGTTCCTAGAGTGGAATACCTGGTGTGAGCGAATATAAGGAAAAATTGAGTTGGAGAGCAAGTGAGTGTGAGCGCAGGTTGAGTGGGTAATATGGTGATCAGAGACTACCACTCCCTCCAACTTAAATTTAAAGGTGGGCTGCCTGTCACAACTGTCACTAACTGGCACATCTCCCTCCAACTTATATGGAGACAGGACCTCCTGTCACCTTCTCGTGTCAACTGAAATGACTGTTAGGAAGGTGCTCCAGCCGCCCGAAGGTGGAACCGTTTCAACGCCCCTTTGGCATTGGTCAGCTGATCTTTAAATTCCCAAGTGTCCCCAGAGGCATCGTAACCCTTCCATTGGATGAGGTACTTCATGACATATTTAGAAGATCGACGGACCGAGCGAGCATCTAAAGTCTCATCGACCTCATATTCCTCAGGTTCGCCGTCCCGGACAGCGGGGACCGGTCCCGGTTGGACAGGTAACCGACCTGTGAACAGTGTATCACCTTTGATGTACGGTTCCAGGAAGGAGACATTAAAGACCGGGTGCCCCTTGTATTCAGCTGACATGTTCAGTTTGTAAGCATTCTGACCGACACGACGGACCACCGAATATGGACCGACCCAGACAGGGCCAAGCTTTTTCTTGACCACACCAGGGAGGTACAGGTGCTGAGAATGCAGTTTGACTAAATCCCCCTTGGAAAATGTCAGTTCCCGACGGTGTTGATTAGCGTATTTTTGTTGGTTTTCTTGGGCCGTGTGCAAGTTTCGTTGGACTTCTGACAGGGTGTCAGCAAACTCCTGAGTTAACTGGAGGGAGACCGGGTTGTCAATCCCTTCAGGGTGAGTTAAAGATTCCCCTAGCACATCTAGAGGAGACTTAGGGACTCTACCCAGGCTGAGTTCAAAAGGAGTTTTGCCCGTTGACGCGTGCACCGCACTGTTGACCGCAAACTGAATTTGAGGCAACAGGTCATCCCAATTATCTTGTTTTTGGTTAATATATGCTCTCAGCACCTCCTGCAGAACTCGGTTAGTTCTTTCAGTCTGCCCATCAGTCTGAGGGTGGTTTGCTGTGCTGAGCAGCTGTTTGACTCCCATTAACCCCATTAAAGCTCTCCAGAACTTAGAGGTGAATTTTGAGTCTCTGTCTGAGATGATATTAGAAGGGAGCCCATGTTGGCATACTACATGGTTGTAAAACTGTCTCGCTGTTTCGAGTGCAGTCACTTTGACAGTTGTGGGGATAAAAATGACCATTTTTGTCAGTTTATCCACGACTACCAGTATTGAATCATGCCCGTTGGCAGTTCTTGGTAGTGAGACCACCCAGTCCATGGATATAGTTTCCCAGCGTCCCGCTGGGATGGGTAGCGGTTGCAAGAGACCTCCGGGTGGTGTGTGCCGAGACTTATTTCTCTGACACTGGTCACAGGACTTGACATATTTCAAGACCTCCCGGGGTAACCCCTCCCAATGATAATGTTTTGCCAGTTTGCCAACAGTTTTGGCCTGCCCCAAATGTCCACCCAGGAGACTGTCATGAGCTTGACTCAGTAAGAGAGACCTTATTTCCAAGTTATTAGGAATGACCAGCTTCAGCCTGCCTGAAGTGGTTTCAGTCACCCAGACCCCTCCCTTGAGCTTATACCCGAGTGCAGTAGCACGACACACACCAGTAGTGGGGCTGGGCTCAAATGTTGGGTCAGAAAGGTAGGCTTTCCTAAGTTGTTCAAGGAAGGACTTTTTCACCTTTAGTGAAGTGAGTGCACACAGGACTTTATCTACAGCATGCTGACTAAAGTTCCTTTCTTGCAAGTCAGGTCTTCTAGAGAGTGCATCAGCAGGATTCAACTTCCCTGGTTTGTAGTCGATCTGGACTTGGAACTGCTCCAGCATCTGGCTCCAGCGGTTCTCCCTCCTCGACAGCTTGGACTTCTTCTGAAAGTGGGTCAGAGCTAGATGATCTGTAATCACCTTAAAAGCTTTACCATGTAAGTATGCTCTCCACTGTTTGAGTACATGAATGATAGCTAGCAGCTCTTTATCATGCACTGAGTAATTAATCTCCGCTGGATTAAATTTCATAGACTCATACAACACAGGATGCCACTCCTGCCGTACCTTACCATCCTTTGTGGTTTTGTCAGCAGGCTGCAACAAAATAGCACCCATGGCAAAATCAGAGGCATCAGTAACCACCTGCACCGGTTTGCTGGGGTCATACACGGCTAGCACTGGGGCAGAACAAAGGGCATCTTTAAGGGTCTGGAAGGCAGCCTGCTGCTCTTCCCCCCACACATACCCGATGTCTTTCTTAGTAAGGTCAGTCAGTTTACTGGCCTTTGTGGAATAATTCTCAATAAATCTCCTATAGTAGTTAGCCAACCCGAGGAAGGATCTAACTTCAGAGACAGACTGTGGTACTAGCCAGTCCCTTATGGTCTGGACTTTCTTAGGATCCACGCTGATGCCCTCTTTACTGACAACGTGGCCTAAGAATTCAATACTCACACTTGCTCATTTTAGCATACAAGTGATTTTTCCGCAGAGTGTCCAGGACTGTCTTTAAGTGTTCAGTGCGCCGAGCTTCATCTTTAGTGAAAATTAAAATATCATCCAGGAAAACTTGCACAAACTTATCCAAATAAGGTCTGAAAATGTCATTCATAGCACCCATGAAGGTAGCAGGAGCATTAGTCAGTCCAAATGGCATCACGTTGAACTCATAGTGTCCATAACGTGTACGGAAAGCAGTCTTGTGTTCATCCCCCTCAGCAATTCTGATTTGATGATAACCACTCTTGAGATCTATCTTACTGAACACCTTAGCACCAGACAAGGTATCAAGCAAGTCTTCGATCCTGGGTAAAGCATACTTGTTCTGTACTGTAATTCTGTTCAGGGCTCTGTTATCCACAGACATCCGCATACTGNAATCCACACACATCCGCATACTGCCATCCTTTTTCTTAACAAATAGGATGGGTGCGCCGTAAGGTGATTTACTGGGAGAAATATAACCATTTTCCTCAAGCTCTGCAATCTGTGTTTTCAACTCCTCGCTCTCCACATAAGACAAGCCATACGTGCGTTGCCAAGGTGGCTGACTCCCAGGTAATAAATTAATCCTATGATCTACTTCCTTCTTAAGGGGTAGTCCTGGAGGCATATTAAATACATCAGTGAACTGAGCAACAATTTTTGCAGCAGTAGGGTGCTCCGGAGAACTTACCTTTTTCTCAACCACTTCTTCAGGTTGAGGAGGTACCTCTCTTAGCAGCAGACAGAACATTCTGTCTTCCTTTTGGTTCCAGCTTTTGACGAACTCCATTGCATTCAGCAACTTGCATCCTTCTGGAAGCCTCTTCTTTTCCTTCATTTGCCATCCACACAGGACAAGAGGAAGAGCACTGGTGGGTGCCAAGTCAGTCTGCCCATCACTGGCTCCTCTCACTTTAACTGTACCTCTGCTCCAACACACTTCAGCTTGATGTCTATTAAGCCAGGACCTGCCTAGCACGAGATCATAAAAGCCAGTGTTGAGTACCTCAAATGTAAGCGTTTCAGTTAGAACTGCAATGCCAGAACCTAACTGGACCTCAATAGGCTTGGTTATAACTCCTCCCGGGATACTTGAGGCATCTCCAAGGAATATTTTTCTATTCCCTTGGGTGACAGTAGGCAGCCTTAGCCGCTTAACTAAGTCCTTGTGGATAAAAGTATGTGACGCCCCTCCGTCAACAAATGCCCTCACCTTCCTACCTGCAATCATGCAATGCAGTAGGATAGGGGGGACTGTCTTTTCCTGACTTTCGCATTGTTCTCCTGACGTAGCAAAGAAATGTTGGACATCAGGTGGAACAAGAGCATCCAGAGTGTGCACTCTCTGTACGTCTATATTGCTGATGGTCTCCTTTATCTGGTTGTCAGGCATGCATAGTGAATCCAGTTCAGCAGGACCCATAATACCTGCTACGAGGGCAGCTAGTGACGACTCACTATCTCTAGCATCCTCACAGTCAGTAGACTGGATTACGGACTGTTGCTGTCTTTTAAAGGCTGGTCTTTTCTCTCGACCTTGGGCAGGTGCTTGACTGGACACTATTCTCGGTACTGGTCTTTCTGCTGACAATGGTAGCAAGTGGATTTTGCTGAGGCTGGTCTCAGCTTAGTCCTACCACCACCCCTTCCATAGCCACCTCGAGAGAAACCACCTCCACCTCTAGACTCAATAGCATTGTACTCATACTCATATTCATCACCCTGATTGTCCTCAGCCTGGTCTCCTTCAATTGCATTGTAGGAACCGTGGGGCTTCTTGACAATCTTGGACACCAAAACNCTTAGACACCAAAGCGTTACTCTGGCGCTTGTGATTGAACTGCTGCTGATCCCAGGCGTCAGCATCCTGGATCAAGTCAGCCAGTTTCTCATACTTTTTCTCAGCAAAATGACCAGAGACCTCGGATTTCAAGCCATACCTGAAGTATGCTATCCTATACCGTTCTGGCAAATCAGGCTGCTTCATCATGTTCTCTTGGAACTTTTGAGCAAACTCAGCAACTGAAGTGGTCTGCTTCAGTGTCAGGGAGATCATCGCATAGATAGCTTTCTCCTGCTGGTTGATGACATCGAACTTCTCATGCAACTTCTCGACAAACTCTCCCCACGTAGGGTCATCGAGTTGCCAAGCCTTACGCTCTCCTTTCCAGTAGAGCCACCAGTCTGCAGCACTGCCTTTCAGTAGCGCACCGGTGTGCCTGACCTTCTCGTAATCTTGCAGTTCTGGGTAGTTCTCCAGCCACTGCTCAACATCCGCGAGAAACTTGATCAGGTAATATTTTCTGTTTCCCTCAGGATCATATTCCTGGGGAGGTTTCGGCTTGGGCTTACTAGGCCCTCGGCCACCACCACTAGTGGTTTGAGATCCCAGTTGGTCTCTGTCCCGCAGTATTGACATTATGATTCTTTTGTCCTCCTGTTGGGACTGATACATGGTCGCCATTTGCGACTGCATCTGAACAAACAATGCTCCCAAGTCCACACTCTGGGGTGGTAGACTAGCAAATGCAGCAGCGGCATTGGCATCTACTTGCTGAGTAGTGTCCTCAACAATCCCTGTCGCTCCTGCAGCAGCAATTTCTGCCGCATTCAGCCGGTCACGTAATTGACCTAGGGGTACATTGAGTTGTACAACAGGAGGTGGGTTCAGAACATTGGCCCTTGATGCCATAAGTTCTTCAACAGTGCGCTCGTCAGCTGGCTGTCCTTCCCTCCTTTCTGTATCTTCAGCGGCCTTTGCTACTTGTTCAGCTTCTAATCTGGCTCTCTCCTCCTCAGCTTGCTGTGCTGCGACTGCAGCAATAGCAGCTGCCTCATCTGCAGCCTCCCTAGGTGCAGTATCTGCTACTGCTTCAGAATAGGTACGGTTTCCCGCTACATGGCTTTCCGCCTGGTTTTCGACATTCTCGTTATCCTGGTTCTCCATGTCTCGGGAGTTGCTAGTGTGAGACCTTGTCCTTACCATACAAAGAAGACTGTGATAACTGCTCCGATACCACTGAAATGAATCGACTTACCAAATAGGCGATTAACAATTAATGAAGATCTTTATATCAGCAAGTAATCTTTATGGTATTTCCGTTAACTGGTTAAACGGCAAAGGACAATACACTAGCAGTGAATAATACTCGTAAGTCAAATGCGAGTAAACTAGCATCAATGATGCAAATCAGTAAACTCATACATAAGCAAGGTTAGAAGACAGTGCGTATCAATGGCTTCTCGCCTTGGATTCAGATCGCTCTCGGTAAGCTGTACAAGAGAGTTGGCCTCGTTTCCGAATGCCGAACTCGAGAGCAATGCCTAGCACATGTACATGGAATGAGTTTACTGTTCAACGGTCAGTGCGATGGCACCGCCTACCCGGGAGTTAACCACGTTGGTAAAACCTCGGTTAACCAAATCCACCGCCATCTTCCATCATCCCGAATAGCCATCCATCATAGGGATGTCATCTGGCCATTCATCTAGCATATCGCACTTAGATGCATATCAAGGCAGTTCGCTGCTACCGAGTACGGAAGTCAGCTTGCTGTTAAAGAATGTGTCAGCAAGCTGACTTGTATGGACATTCAGCCTGCTGCTTTCGACTAAGTCATTAAACTGATAATTATGTAAAGTCCAGCAGACTGACTATTAACTAAAGTTCAGCAGGCTGAACTTAATTGACTATTATATTTAAATGAATATTATATCCACTAATATACTGATTCATTACAATCCCTCCAACTTAACTTGTTGTCGCCTCAACAACATTAAAACGTAGAATTTTTATATAAGGGAATTGAACCTGACCAGCCTCCCTTACTGACTGCCTCTTCAGCCTGTCACCTTAAGGGGTTGTTCCTGGGGCTTCAGGGTCAGGAGACGGAGATCTGGACCTAGATCTGGACAGCCCTCTAGGTCTGTCAGCTGGCCTTCTAAAGAACCCTGTTTGCTCTAAAGTTGGACCTCGAGGAGAACGGAGGATGGTAGCCTGCTCTTCAACCACTTGGGTGTTGATCCCCACATAGACAGGCATTCCAGTAGGATGCTGAAATACATTGGCTAGAGGTACATGCCCCTGAGCGGAGGGGGAGGCTGGCATACCTCTGGCCCACCAGCGTGTCCCTCTTTTGGCACCCCCGTCCTCTGGGGAATTCTGTCTGTGTCTGCTGCCCAATACAGTCAGATCAGCTTCTTCCCCTGCTTGGGCAGGTGGACTGGGGGAGCGAGTGCGGGGTCCAGTTGTCGCCGTAACGGGGATCACATTCCAAACACCTGATCGTGGTTCTTTAGGAAGTGCCACTGCTTGTCCCTGGGTATCCTGAGTGCCTGCTGCTGATGCTTCTCCTCTGCCTTGTTCTTCTTCCTCATCCTCCTCATCCTCCTCCTCGGAGAGAGTAGGGGTCTCGTCCACTAAGTCGTCCTGCTCCCTAGTGGACATGGAGTAGTCTACCGACCTCCCTTTCTTAGGGCGCGCCGGAGGTTGCTTGGCCTTCAGCCTACTGATATCTATCCGGCCTGCATTCTTTGCCCATTTGACAAAGGCATGCTTTCCCTTAGAGAAGTAGTCTCTTCCCCTCCTCCTATGTTCCTTGGTCTCTAATTCCCTGGCCAAGTACTCCCAGCTCCTTCTCTCAACTTCATTGTAAGCTAACAGTATTGTGAGGTAGAATGCTGTATCCTTAAAGCTATCGGGCCGCATGCTCACCATCCGAATGAGTCTCTGATCTCCCACTATTCCCGGTATGGGGACCGGCTTGTCCTCTGAATCATCTGCGAGATACCGGGCCTGCTCCGCTGTATAGCCCACCATCTTAGCATAATCTTCGTAAAGGACCACACCGGTATGTGCCTCAATGTACCTATCTAGTGCTGCAGTCCCTTCCCTCTGTAGTAGTGTTGTCTGTTCCAGCTTGTTGATCTCCTGGGCTGCCAGCAATGCTTCCTTCAGGTTATCGAAGTTTTGGCCACCCACCACAGTATACCTGTAAGTGGCCAAGCTCTTCTGTCTGTCCGCTTCCATCTTTTTCCTTTTCTCCTCTTCTGCCGCTGCCGCTTCTTCTTGCTGTTTCTTCTGTCTCTCCTCCTCAGCCTTCCTGAGGTTTTCCGCTTCCTGATCCTTCTTCCTCTGTGCCTCTTCTGCCGCCTCTTGTTGCTTGCGGACCCTTTCTTGTTCTCTCCTGGTGAGGGACGTCGCCGCCAGCTCCTTCTGGTATTGCTCCATTGTCCTCCTGGCTTCTTCTGCCTTGCGCTTTCTGTCCTCCTTTTGTGTGGTGGGCGCCATCCTGCACATGTAACCAGGGCACAAGTTAGTAGGATATGGACCTTTGTCATAGGGATTGCAGGAAGTATGTTAGTATTTAGTATAGTGGCTTCGCTGCTGTTTACCTTACAGGATGATTGCTAAAAGTTGACGTAGTTGCGATGCGCTACACATAAACGTATGAGTGTGTTTTAGGGTGAGTTAAGTGATGTAGTGTTATGCGAGGCCCTTTTTCCTTCAGCTCAAGGTGCTTTATATGGGCCAGGCTCTCCCCTCTGTCACTATGCTGACACTGAGGATTCACGTAACTGTCCTTTTATCGCTCTCGCTCACTAACTGTCATATATTTTCCCCTCCAACTTAAATGGAGACAGGACCGCCTGTCACCTTCCCGTGTCAACTGAAATGACAGTTATGGAGGGACTCCAGCGGCCCGAAGGTGGAACCGTGTCAACGCCCCTTTGGCATTGGTCAAGTGGTCCTTAAACTCCCAAGTGTCCCCAGAGGCATCGTAACCCTTCCATCGAATGAGGTATTTCATGACATATTTAGACGATCGACGGACCGAGCGAGCGTCTAAAATCTCATCGACCTCATATTCCTCAGGGTCGCCGTCCCGGACAGCGGGGACCGGTCCCGGTTGGACAGGGAACCGACCTGTGAACAGTGTATCACCTTTGATGTACGGTTCCAGGAAGGAGACATTAAAGACCGGGTGCCCCTTGTATTCAGCTGACATGTTCAGTTTGTAAGCATTCTGACCGACACGACGGACCACCGAATATGGACCGACCCAGACAGGGCCAAGCTTTTTCTTGACCACACCAGGGAGGTACAGGTGCTGAGAATGCAGTTTGACTAAATCCCCCTTGGAAAATGTCAGTTCCCGACGGTGTTGATTAGCGTATTTTTGTTGGTTTTCTTGGGCCGTGTGCAAGTTTCGTTGGACTTCTGACAGGGTGTCAGCAAACTCCTGAGTTAACTGGAGGGAGACCGGGTTGTCAATCCCTTCAGGGTGAGTTAAAGATTCCCCTAGCACATCTAGAGGAGACTTAGGGACTCTACCCAGGCTGAGTTCAAAAGGAGTTTTGCCCGTTGACGCGTGCACCGCACTGTTGACCGCAAACTGAATTTGAGGCAACAGGTCATCCCAATTATCTTGTTTTTGGTTAATATATGCTCTCAGCACCTCTTGCAGAACTCGGTTAGTTCTTTCAGTCTGCCCATCAGTCTGAGGGTGGTTTGCTGTGCTGAGCAGCTGTTTGACTCCCATTAACCCCATTAAAGCTCTCCAGAACTTAGAGGTGAATTTTGAGTTCCTCTGTCTGAGATGATATTAGAAGGGAGCCCATGTTGGCATACTACATGGTTGTAAAACTGTGTCGCTGTTTTGAGTGCAGTCACTTTGACAATTGTGGGGATAAATTGACCATTTTTGTCGGTTTATCCACGACTACCAGTATTGAATCATGCCCGTTGGCAATTCTTGGTAGTGAGACCACCCAGTCCATGGATATAGTTTCCCAGCGTCCAGCTGGGATGGGCAGCGGTTGCAAGAGACCTCCGGGTGGTGTGTGCCGAGACTTATTTCTCTGACACTGGTCACAGGATTTGACATATTTCAAGACCTCCCGGGGTAACCCCTCCCAATGATAATGTTTTGCCAGTTTGCCAACAGTTTTGGTCTGCCCCAAATGCCCACCCAAGAGACTGTCATGAGCTTGACTCAGTAAGAGAGACCTTATTTCCAAATTATTAGGAATGACCAGCTTCAGCCTGCCTGAAGTGGTTTCAGTCACCCAGACCCCGCCCTTGAGCTTATACCCAAGTGCGGTAGCACGACATATACCAGTAGTGGGGCTGAGCTCAAATGTTGGGTCAGAAAGGTAGGCTTTCCTAAGTTGTTCAAGGAAGGACTTTTTCACCTTTAGTGAAGTGAGTGCACACAGGACTTTATCTACAGCATGCTGACTAAAGTTCCTTTCTTGCAAGTCAGGTCTTCTAGAGAGTGCATCAGCAGGATTCAACTTCCCTGGTTTGTAGTCGATCTGGACTTGGAACTGCTCCAGCATCTGGCTCCAGCGGTTCTCCCTCCTCGACAGCTTGGACTTCTTCTGAAAGTGGGTCAGAGCTAGATGATCTGTAATCACCTTAAAAGCTTTACCATGTAAGTATGCTCTCCACTGTTTGAGTACATGAATGATAGCTAGCAGCTCTTTATCATGCACTGAGTAATTAATCTCCGCTGGATTAAATTTCATAGACTCATACAACACAGGATGCCACTCCTGCCGTACCTTACCATCCTTTGTGGTTTTGTCAGCAGGCTGCAACAAAATAGCACCCATGGCAAAATCAGAGGCATCAGTAACCACCTGCACCGGTTTGCTGGGGTCATACACGGCTAGCACTGGGGCAGAACAAAGGGCATCTTTAAGGGTCTGGAAGGCAGCCTGCTGCTCTTCCCCCCACACATACCCGATGTCTTTCTTAGTAAGGTCAGTCAGTTTACTGGCCTTTGTGGAATAATTCTCAATAAATCTCCTATAGTAGTTAGCCAACCCGAGGAAGGATCTAACTTCAGAGACAGACTGTGGTACTGGCCAGTCCCTTATGGTCTGGACTTTCTTAGGATCCACACTGATGCCCTCTTTACTGACAACGTGGCCTAAGAATTCAATACTTTCCTTAAAGAAATCACACTTGCTCATTTTAGCATACAAGTGATTTTTCCGCAGAGTGTCCAGCACTTTCTTTAAGTGTTCAGTGTGCTGAGCTTCATCTTTAGAGAAAATTAAAATATCATCCAGGAAAACTTGCACAAACTTATCCAAATAAGGTCTGAAAATGTCATTCATAGCACCCATAAAGGTAGCAGGAGCATTAGTCAGTCCAAATGGCATCACGTTGAACTCATAGTGTCCATAACGTGTGCGGAAAGCAGTCTTGTGTTCATCCCCCTCAGCAATTCTGATTTGATGATAACCACTCTTGAGATCTATCTTACTGAACACCTTAGCGCCAGACAGGGTATCAAGCAAGTCCTCGATTCTGGGTAAAGCATACTTGTTCTTTACTGTAATTCTGTTCAGGGCTCTGTAATCCACACACATCCGCATACTGCCATCCTTTTTCTTAACAAATAGGATAGGTGCGCCGTACGGTGATTTACTGGGAGAAATGTAACCATTTTCCTCCAGCTCTGCAATCTGTGTTTTCAACTCCTCACTCTCCAAATAAGACAAGCCATACGTGCGTTGCCAGGGTGGCTGGCTACCAGGTAATAAATCAATCCTATGATCTACTTCCCGCTTAGGGGGTAGTCCTGGAGGCATATTAAACACATCCGTGTACTGAGCAACAATGTTTGCAACAGTAGGGTGCTCCGGAGGGTGTACCTTTTTCTCAACCACTTCTTCAGGTTGAGGAGGTACCTCTCTTAGCAGCAGACAGAACATTCTGTCTTCCTTCTGGTTCCAGCTTTTGACGAACTCCATTGCATTCAGCAACTTGCATCCTTCTGGAAGCCTCTTCTTTTCCTTCATTTGCCATCCACACAGGACAAGAGGAAGAGCACTGGTGGGTGCCAAGTCAGTCTGCCCATCACTGGCTCCTCTCACTTTAACTGTACCTCTGCTCCAACACACTTCAGCTTGATGTCTATTAAGCCAGGACCTGCCTAGCACGAGATCATAAAAGCCAGTGTTGAGTACCTCAAATGTAAGCGTTTCAGTTAGAACTGCAATGCCAGAACCTAACTGGACCTCAATAGGCTTGGTTATAACTCCTCCCGGGATACTTGAGGCATCTCCAAGGAATATTTTTCTATTTCCTTGGGTGACGGTAGGCAGCCTTAGCCGCTTAACTATGTCCTTGTGAATAAAAGTATGTGACGCCCCTCCGTCAACAAATGCCCTCACCTTCCTACCTGCAATCATGCAATGCAGTAGGATAGGGGGGACTGTCTTTTCCTGACTTTCGCATTGTTCTCCTGACTTAGCAAAGAAATGTCGGACATCAGGTGGAACAAGAGCATCCAGAGTGTGCACTCTCTGGACGTCTATATTGCTGTTGGTCTCCTTTATCTGTTTGTCAGGCATGCATAGTGAATCCAGTTCAGCAGGACCCATAATACCTGCTACGAGGGCAGCTAGTGACGACTCACTATCTCTAGCATCCTCACAGTCAGTAGACTGGATTACTGACTGTTGCTGTCTTTTAAAGGCTGGTCTTTTCTCTCGACCTTAGGCAGGTGCTTGACCGGACACTGTTCTCTGTAGTGGCCTTTCTGCTGACAATGGTAGCAAGTAGATTTTGCTGAGGCTGGTCTTGGCTTAGTCCTACCACCACCGCTTCCATAGCCACCTCGAGAGGGACCACCTCTACTCCTAGACTGAATAGCATTGTACTCATACTCATATCCATCACCCTGATTATCCTCAGCCTGGTCTCCTTCAACTGCATTGTAGGAACCGTGGGGCTTTTTGACAATCTTAGACACCAAAGCGTTACTCTGGCGCTTGTGATTGAACTGCTGCTGATCCCAGGCGTCAGCATCCTGGATCAAGTCAGCCAGTTTCTCATACTTTTTCTCAGCAAAATGACCAGAGACCTCGGATTTCAAGCCATACCTGAAGTATGCTATCCTATACCGTTCTGGCAAATCCGGCTGCTTCATCATGTTCTCTTGGAACTTTTGAGCAAACTCAGCAACTGAAGTGGTCTGCTTCAGTGTCAGGGAGATCATCGCATAGATAGCTTTCTCCTGCTGGTTGATGACATCAAACTTCTCATGCAACTTCTTGACAAACTCTACCCACGTAGGGTCACCGAGTTGCCGAGCCTTACGCTCTTCCTTCCAGTAAAGCCACCAGTCTGCGGCACTGCCTTTCAGTAGCGCACCGGTGTGCCTGACCTTCTCGTAATCTTGCAGTTCTGGGTAGTTCTCCAGCCACTGCTCAACATCCGCGAGAAACTTGATCAGGTAATATTTTCTGTTTCCCTCAGGATCATAGTCCTGGGGAGGTTTCGGCTTGGGCTTACTAGGCCCTCGGCCACCACCACTAGTGGTGTGAGACCCCAGTTGGTCTCTGTCCCGCAGTAGGGACATTATGATTCTTTTGTCCTCCTGCTGGGACTGATACATGGTCGCCATTTGCGACTGCATCTGAACGAACAATGCTCCCAAGTCTACACTTTGGGATGGTAGATTAGCAAATGCAGCAGCAGCATTGACCTCTACTCGCTGAGTAGTGTCCTCAATAATCCCTCTTGCTCCTGCAGCAGCAATTCCTGCCGCATTCAGCCGGTCACGTATTTGACCTAGGGGTACATTGAGTTGTACAGCAGGAGGTGGGTTCAGAACATTGGCCCTTGGTGCCATGAGTTCCTCGACAGTGCGCTCGTCAGCTGGCTGTCTTTCCCTCCTTTCTGTATCTTCAACGGCCTTTGCTACTTGTTCAGCGTCTAGCCTGGCTCTCTCCTCCTCAGCTTGCTGAGCTGCGACTGCGGCAATAGCAGCTGCCTCATCTGCAGCCTCCCTAGCTGCAGTATCTGCTACTGCTTCAGAATAGGTACGGGTTCCCGCTACATGGCTTTCCGCCTGGTTTTCGACATTCTCGTTATCCTGGTTCTCCATGTCTCGGGAGTTGCTAGTTTGAGACCTTGTCCTTACCATACAAAGAAGACTGTGATAACTGGTCCGATACCACTGAAATGAATCGTCTTACCAAATAAGCGATTAACAATTAATAAAGATCTTTATATCAGCAAGTGATCTTTATGGTAATTTCCGTTAACTGGTTAAACGGCAAAGGACAATACACTAGCAGTGAATAATACTCATAAGTCAAATGCGAGTAAACTAGCATGTATGATGCAAAATCAGTAAACTCATACATAAGCAAGGTTAGAAGACAGTGCGTATCAATGGCTTCTCGCCTTGGATTCAGATCTCTCTCAGTAAGCTGTACAAGAGAGTTGGCCTCGTTTCCGAATGCCGAACTCGAGAGCAATGCCTAGCGTATGTACATGGAATGAGTTTACTGTTCAACGGTCAGTGCGATGGCACCGCCTACCCGGGAGTTAACCACGTTGGTAGGACCTCGGTTAACCAAATCCACCACCATCTCCCATCATCCCGAATCGCCATCCATCATAGGGATGTCATCTGGCCATTCATCTAGCATATCGCACTTAGATGCATATCAAGGCAGTTTGCTGCTACCGAGTACGGAAGTTAGCTTGCTGTTAAAGAATGTGTCAGCAAGCTGACTTATATGGACATTCAGCCTGCTGCTTTCGACTGAGTCATTAAACTGATAATTATGTAAAGTCCAGCAGACTGACTATTAACTACAGTTCAGCAGGCTGAACTTAATTTACCTACTATATTTAAATGTATATTATATCCACTAATATACTGATTCATTACAAGGACCCTGAGTTTGCTGATGGTGGAGCTGCTGAGTCCAACTTAAGTATGCAGAAGAAGGACGGCATATCGTATTATGGTGATTTCAAGAGAGTGGTGGTACCTGACATCAAGGAGCTACGAGAGTTACTACTTGCGGAGCATCATGACTGCTTATATGTTGGACACTTTGGAAGCGAGAAGACGGCAAGCGTGCTAAAGCGGAAATACTACTAGAGAAATATGGACAAGCACATCGAGGAGTGGATCAGGAGTTGCGATGTGTGCCAGAGAAACAAGACACCAAATCAAAAGAAGGGAGGTACGTTGCAGTCCCTGCCTATTCCAAAGTATCCTTGGGAGCAGATTGCTATGGACTTCATCACATCGTTACCAGTCAGTGGTCAAGGGCATGATGCAGTATGGGTTGTATCTGATAGACTCAGCAAGATGGCTCACTTCATTCCCATGAAGGAGACTTGTACGGCAGCAGAGGTGGCACGGCTATTCTTTGATCATATTTTCGGGCTACATGGGTTGCCAAAGGTGATTGTTTCAGATCGGGATCCAAGGTTTACTAGCAACTTTTGGCGGTGATTGTTTACTTTGATGGGGACCAAGTTGAGTATGAGCACTTCCNATCACCCTCAGACATACGGGCAGAGTGAGAGGCTCAACAGAACTCTGCAAGAGGTGCTCAGGAGTTTCACTATGGAGGACCCTTCAGAGTGGGACAAGAAGTTACCAGGACTGGAGTTTGCCTACATCAACAGCATGCAGGGATCGACCAAGCAGTCACCATTCGCTATGGTTTATGGGAGAGAAGTATATCATCCAGGGAACATCTTGTTGGAGAAGGCCAAGGAGACTCATGTTCCTACTACACAAGCTTTTATGGAGCAGATGGCCAAGACTTGGGATATGGCGAAGACGTGTATTCGGAAGGCACAGGAAGAGCAGGTCAAGCATGCTAACAAGCAAAGGAGGGAAGTGACATTCCATGTGGGCGACAAAGTACTCTTGTCCACAGAGAACCTACCTTTCACAGGCAAGAGGAAACTGCGGGCACTGTTTACAGGTCCCTTTGTAGTGCTCAAGCAGGTGAATCGAGTGGCCTACAAGTTGGAACTTTCTTTAGGCTGGCGTATCCATGATGTGTTCCATGTCAGTTGTTTGCGGCCATACGTTGACCCAAATGAAGGACATCCAGGTCGACTACCTACACCGCCACCACCGGTCGAGATCGATGATGTATTGGAGTATGAAGTGGAGGCGATTGTCGGCGATTGACGAGTCAAGCGAGGTCAACGATTTGTCCAAGAGTATCTGGTCAAGCGGAAAGGCTACCATGCGGATGACAACACTTGGGAGCCAGAGGCCAACTTGACTCATTGTAGGAGTAAGTTGAGACGTTATCTGCAGAATGCGTCGAAGACGTCGCATCTTGAGGAGGGGGATGATGTAAGGTCATAGGTTTATAAAGTGCATTTTTGAGTTTCATGAAAGTGTGTTTTGTATGTATAATAGTATAGAGTGCATTTTTGTGGTCATTCTGATATAAAGTTCATCAAATTTGGTCAAGTATTGAGAGAATTATGGATTTCCGAAANTTCCGAAATTTAATTAGTTTTGAGGTCGGTTGACGACTGTCCTTAATTCGCGGTGAGCGCGACCGTCAGATTGACCGACAGCGTCGAGCAATCTGGCCCGGTAGAATGAACTCGAACCTTCACGTAAGTTCGGCTGACGCGGAGTGCCGACTAGGTCGATTTACCTAGAAGTTTCGGTTTAGCCTAGCGCATCTAAGATAGAATATTCTAGTAATGTCGATGCATGTATGTGGACGTCAATTCGACCCGACACGTCAGATTAGACTGATCTGGCTCACTCACGAATATTTCGGAAGGGACGATTTGACGAACACTTATGAAAATTCATAGCTTCCTCCTATAGAGGAGCACTTAGGCTAAAAATTATAAATAGGCATAACTTCTTTGTTTCTTATCTGTTTTCACTTTTGTAAGTTTCTACGGGTTTGTAATGACAAGGCCTTTCATCCTACACCATTTGTGAGCAGTTTCTTGCTACTCAAA
The DNA here is from genome assembly GCA_009602735.1 of Mesotaenium endlicherianum. Taxonomy (NCBI): domain Eukaryota; kingdom Viridiplantae; phylum Streptophyta; class Zygnematophyceae; order Zygnematales; family Mesotaeniaceae; genus Mesotaenium; species Mesotaenium endlicherianum. The sequence continues at coordinate 113,810 of WELA01004672.1, read as the reverse complement.
ATGTCAAGTAATTTTCCTAAGCTTTCTTAGCACTAGGCCGCTGCACTCTTTAGTATGATTGCAACTAGTTCCTTTCCTCGTGAGTTACTACGCTTCCACTAGGGCACTTTGCCCCTTTCACAACAACCCCCATCTGCACCCAAAAGGGGGAGGTCAGTGGGATACTCTTTTTCTCGGGAACGGTTGGAGGAGATGACCAGAGAGACTCCTAAAGTCTCAGAGGAACAGGAGGACGAAGAGGAGGAAGGCGCCGAAGAGGAGTCTAGACCTGCTGAGGCATAGACCCCTCCTACATCCCCCACTCTACAGCAGACTGGAAGTGTCGATGCACAGGCAGCCCTGCAGCAGCTGGGGGATACCAGCCCACCAAGGGACCTAGATCTCCAGTGGCTGGGGAGTTTCAGCAGGAGGAGTCCCACTCCAGGAGGTGAGACTCAGTTAGAGAGTGCAGCAAGAAGGGTTGCCAAGAAGGCAAACAGAGGGCAACCAACATCCCCCTCTCATAGAGGGCATGTACCCTTAGTCCATGTCATGCAGCACCCCTCCGGTATGCCAGTGTATGTCCCTGTCAGTTTGAGAGCTGCACATGGGAGAGAGCGGTCCCCATCAACGTGCAGACAGTGCAAGAGCAGGCTGCTCAGTTGCTGCATTCACCCCTTGGTTCAACCCTTGTCTGAGCCTCCAGGTTTTCGGAGACCATCAGACAAGAGAAGGAGATCCGGTTCCAGGTCTCGCTCCCCAGAAGACCGAGCCCCTGGTACTTAGTTTGCTGTGGTCTTTATTTTAGATTCAGTTGGTTGTGTTGCATGTGTGTTACTTTGTTGTAAACAATAATAAAGAAGTTGACGAGACGACAACAATTTAAGTTGGAGGGATTGTAATGAATCAGTATATTGGATAGATATAAAATTCATTTAGATGTATCAGCCTGCTGAACTTTAGTTAATATTCAGTTTGCTGAAGTTAAGTCTGCTGGATACTTAATTCTTAGTTAAATGACACAGCCGAGAGTAGCAGGCTGAAGTCCATTAAGTCAGCCTATTGACTTGGGTCAGCTTGCTGACACATTCTTTGACAGTCAGCTTGCTGCCGTTTTCGGCAGCAGCGAACTGCCTAGCTATGCATGTAAGTGTAATGTGCTAGATGAGTGGCCAGATGACACCCTTAAGGTGGATGGCGATTCGGGATGATGGGAGATGGCTGTGGATTTGGTTAGCCAAGGTCCTACCAACGTGGTTAACTTCCGGGTAGGCGGTGCTATCGCACTTGCCGTTGAACAGTAAACTCGTTCCATGTACATATGCTAGATATTGGTCTCGAATTTGGCATTCGGAAATAAGGCCAACTTTCTTTTGTACTACTTACTGAGAGATATTTGAATCCAAGGCGAGAAGCCATTGATACGCATTGTCTTCTAACCTTGCTTATGTATGAGTCTACTGATCGCGTTATTGATGCTCGTTTACTTACGTTTGACTTGCAAATATTGTCCATCGCTAGTAAGTTTGTCTTCTGCTGTTTAATCAGTTAACAAAAAATACCATAGAGATTAATCGCTGATATAAAGATCTTTATTAATTGTTAATCGATTATTGGTAAGTTGATTCATTTCAAAGAAGGAAGTCAAGAAGACATATTCACTAATTTCTTTGACTCAAACATTTTCTTTCAAAAAATACTAGACAATGGACAGGGGAATTGGTGATAAGTTTGAATGCCCGAGAGGACTGCTGAGGGACAAAGAGAAAATTTTGTGAAAGGACTATCCATGGGTCTCACTTCCACCTTTCGAATTCGTTTCGTGACTTGTATATATTTTCATTATCTTAACACTAGATTTACTCCTTATTGAACCAATGTTGACACCATAAGAGCCTTTCTTTGGATGGTCATATTAAAAGCATCCTTTATCTGTCATTCACACCATCTATGTGTAGGTTGCTCTTTGAATAAACTACCTGCTCATATAAAAAACTTAATTTTAGCTCCAATATTTTCTGTACCTTTTGTACCTTAGGTGCAAACACACGTGTGCGCCACAAAAAGGTACAATCTTGAATGGCACATATTTCGAAAAGTACAACTTTTTGGGGGTTGCTGATATTTTGCAAGCTACCTCATGATGTGTGGAGCCTATAGCACTTTACATATCTACATTTAGACTTGTGCATCCTGTATTATAGCATCTCAAACTTTGGTGTCAGTATTGACACCATATTTTTTGCATTGGTTCCACAATATGTGTAGCAAAGTGTGAGAGCCGCATAACAATTTTCTTCATATCTTTTGCAATACTTCATGCATTTAATGAAACAAGTATCCATACATTTAGTACATACTAACCTAGTACTCTACAGCAATGAAGCTCAAAAAATATGCAAAGAAAAAATTATATCATATGATGCAATGCCCCATGTGTTCAAGCGTCAAAGTTCAAGTCTAGAGCTATATACTTGCTGCCAAAAAAATTGAGACATAGAGTTTTTGCAAGCCTGTCATACTACTGAGCTCTAGAACCATTAGGAAGCGTGAAAGGAGGAACATCTACATACTTGATGTTCTTTGTAGTGTGAAAAATCTCGAAGCAAATGTCAAGACACATCACCACATTACAGGGCCTGCACACAAATTGGCACCTAGCTTTCCTACCTGCTGCACCCATGTAAAACTTCTTAGACATGCAGATCACAGAGTTTGCTTTCACTCCCTTATCTACATGGTTAGGAAACTGCCTTGCAGTCCACCTTGCCTCCCCTGCCTCCCCTGAATGACAACCACTAGACCCAGGCTTGAGCTGTCTATCGCGAGGATGAACCCATGATGTCATCTCCTCCACCAAGTCAAGCATAAAGTTGTACTTCTCCTTCTGAGGATGAGCTAGCTGGTACAAGATGAAAGCATTAGCAATAGCACCTTCAAAAAGACCCCAATACAGATGATGCCACCACTTCTGAGTCACCTGCTCGGTTTCCACATAATAGTTGTCGCGCAGGCACAGTTTGTCAAATTGGTCCATAGCATCCTTGTACTGGTTGTAGTGGAATACAATCTCAAGACAAGGAATAGTCTTCTTCTCTCCCCCCTTCTGTCTCTTCTCCACTTGTACTACCTTTAGACCTCTACAATTTGACAAGAAGCTCACCTGCTTCTTATCCTGCTAGAGAACTGCAATCTGCTCAGGCCTGTCAGAGATGACTGCTACAAAACTACCCTGCTCTACCTCTTTCTAACCTGGGAGTGCTTCTAACTTCAATTCATTCTTAGGATAGTGCTTTCTCTTTGTTTCACATGTTCCAGTTGCACCATGGCCTAGATCTTACAACTTCTGAATGAGCACAGGACAAGTAAAGCCTCTATCTAGAACAAAACTGTATGTTTGATTTTTAGACAAAGTGTTCACAAATTCCATGACCACCTGAGTGTTTCTATCTGGTCTCTTGACTATGTCAAACACTATGAAAGCCCAACAATAGTATGTGATGGAATCAACAAGTGTAAAGATCTCAATTCCAAACTGGTAAGCTTTTTTAGGACAATTTACTCTAACTGGACACATCCCGTTTCTGGTCGGAGCTAACCTCTCATCAATGGTCATGTGCACTCCCAGATTATAGTACTCCTTAGTCTAAGTCAGTGTTTTCAAGTGAAATACCAGCCGGGCTTCCGCCTGATAGGGGTATTGGACATACAATCCCTCTCATTCCGGATTCTCAACCGAGTTGGCGACCAATTTATCGCCTAAGCCCGTTGGAGATATGAATGAAATGAAGGACCAAATTACCGACTTGCTTGAGAAAGGATGGATTGAGCCGAGCTCTTCTCCATTCGGGGCGCCCATCCTATTTGTTCAAAAGAAAGATGGGACGCTTAGAATGTGCATTGATTATCATGCGCTTAACAATATAATGGTCAAGAACCGCTATTCGTTGCCTCGCACTGATGATTTGTTTGATTCGCTGCAGGGGGCATGCGTGTTCTCCTCGCTTGATTTAGCCCTAGACTATCATCAAATTTGAATCACACCAGAAGATGTCCCCAAAACAGCGTTCCGTACGCCTATTGGGCACTTCCAATACAAAGTCCTAAGTTTTGGACTTACCAATGCACCAGCGACATTCCAAAGTGCGGTGAACGATTTGTTTAGACCTTACTTGGGGAAATTCGTCCAGGTTTACCCCGACAATATCCTTGTCTATTCAACGAACAGGGACGAGCATTACAAGCACCTCGAATTGGTGTTGCAAATCCTTCGTGAGCAACAGCTGTACGCTAAGCTCAAGAAATGTTCCTTCCTAAAGGATGAACGTTTGTACCTGGTACATATAGTGGGTTCGAAAGGGGTGCGCCCTGACCCAGCCAAGATTGCGTACGTCGCTGACTGGCCTGTACCGAAAGATGTACATACTGTACGTTCATTTCTTGGATTTGCAAACTACTTTCGTAAGTTTATGCAAGGTTATTCAGTGATGGCCGCGCCACTCACTGCTCTGACAAGGAAAGATAAGACGTTCATTTGGAATGAGAATACTCAACATGCGTTTGAGCGCGTTAAGTATGGACTCACTAATGCGCCACTTCTTTCATTAGTCGATCCCGACTTGCCTTACGAGGTTGAAATGAATCTTGCTTATTCAAGATTAATATATTTCATTTAAATATAAAAGATCAGAGATAGGTGGAAGCGTGTGAAATCAGGGAGCGATCTTTGCCCTTATAATGAATTCCGTTTACTCATCTATAACCCTTGATTCACTCATCGTAGTGTGCCATAGTTGCACGCGAATACAAGGCACAAGAAAGAGGCGAGCTTGAGGAGTAGAGCTTCTCCTTTAGAAAGTCATGGCCTCTTGCCTACCAGGCATGCAAGCATGTATAGCACATGCACAACATCAGGGGACTGAATAGTAAAGGCGCTCTCATTCAGATGACCATAATGTAGCTAAAACACATCCCACTGACTTAGGTGCAAAACCATGGAATCTGTCCGCTGTGTGACCCCGAAATGTCAGAGGGCATAACTCTGCCAATACTACTCCAAATTGAGCAAACTTAACGGCAACGGATGCATCTTAACGAGATCTTTCCAAAAAGTTCCAGTTTGTCCCATTTGAAGCGCAGACAAAGCAACCATATTAATTTCCGTGAAGGCTAGTCATTAGAACGAACCCAAAAGTGCACACATGACTTGCAAGTAGAAATCCGATTGTAAAGCCTACTGTCCAGAATGAGGGACCACAAGATCCCAGCCTGCTATGTACCTAGTGACCACCTGGTTGACCACGGCGCAAGGTGCGCCGTTTCGTGGGAAACCCGTTAAGTTGGGACCCACGAATCTAGGTATAACGACCATATTAATTGGTCGGTTGATTGAAGTCCTAACTGTTCAGTTGACTGACGACGGCTCCGCCTACCCAGGAGTTAACCACACTGGTAGGACATCGGTTTACCGAATCTCAGTCGACCTCCCGACTTTCAGTATACTTCGGTCACATGTGCCAATCTACAAATAGCAATCTAAATGAAGATGTCTATCCTCAACGTAGTGAAGCTAAGTATATTGACTAATATCAAGCGAGCTTACTATATGTCAACCTACTGATATTATATCCTATATATAATTGATATATAAATCTCAGCAAACTACACTATGATACAAAAGTCATCCTGCTGACCTTTTCAACAAAGTCAGCAAACTACACTATGGAACAAAAGTCATCCTGCTGACCTTTTTGACAAAGTAAGTAAACTCGCATTACATCGACATACATTCATTTAGATGAACTCGCACATGTGAGTATATAGATATAATACTTATTTAGTGTTATATTTATATATATGCAATTGATTAAATAAATAATGAATTGATTCATTACAATCGATCCCGACTTGCCTTACGAGGTAGTCGCCGATGCGTCTGGTGTTCGAATAGGGGCTGTTCTGCTGCAGGCAGGCAAGGCTATCACTTTTGAGAGTCGAAAGCTGACAACTGCCGAACAAAATTACTCAACGACAGAGCAGGAGCTCTGGCCAGTGATATACGCTTTGAAAACTTGGCGATGTTATTTGGAAGGCTGCAAGGGTTTGACAGTGGTTACGGACCACTGCCCAAATACCTTCTTTACAATTTAGCCAACGCTATCGAAGAGACAGACCAGATGGTCTGAGTTCTTGCAACGATTCCACTTTGAGTGGGCATATCGCCCAGGCAGCAACAATGTTGCTGAATCCTCTAAGTCGAATTCCTCATCACCACTTGATGTTGGGGACTGTTGCTAGCTTGCAAGAACAAAATGGCCAGGTTTCGAGGACGGCCACCCTTGATTCTGTTGTACTCCCCCAGACATTTAACCACAACCAGCCTGGTGACGCGGGCACACCTGATTTGGATAGCATGCATAACTTGGAAGTACTTGACCTGCATCAACTATTTCACGAGGCCTATCTCAAAGATCCGTTTTTCCTAGATCTCCAGGGTACTTGCGGTGTAGCCGTAACGATGGACAGTATTAATAAACGAAAAGAAAACTCGAGCTATTTGTTTGAGGACGATTTTTGGTGGCACAATGGGCGCATTGGTGTCCCAAAAGGCCAAGTAAGACATGTGCTACAACGAAAAGCGCATGAGTCTCCTTACTCTGGTCACCATGGAATTACCAAAATCACACACGCTTTGCGCCGAGGGTATATTTGGCCGTCCCTCAAAGTTGATGCTGCCGAGTACATCGTCAACTGCGCGACATGTCAGAGGAATAAGCCGAGCCATACGTTGCCTGCTGGGAAGTTGCAACCATTGGAACTTGCATGTGCTCCTTGGGAAAGTATAAGCCTCGACTTTGTCGTGGAATTGCCTACCACCGATAGAGGACATAATGGGGTGTTAACGATCGTGGATCGTTTCACTAAGATGGTGCACTTTGTGGCCACTAAACCATCACTTGATGCAGTCGAGACCGCGCGTCTCTTCGTGGATCATGTGTTTAAGTTGCATGGCATGCCGAAAGAAATCATAAGTGATCGTGACAGTAGAATTACGAGCCACTTCTGGCAAGAAGTTTGCTCGCATTTCAGCACGAACCTTAAGATGTCAACTAGCTTCCAGATCAATGGTCAGACAGAGCGCTTGAACCGCGTTTTGCAACAATTCGTTAGGCGTTATGTGAACCCTCGCCAAGACAACTGAGACACCCTCCTTTCAGTTGCAAAGTTCGCAGTTAATAATGCTTATCTGGAAAGTGTTAAGAAAACTCCATTTTTCCTTAACTATAGGCGACATCCGCACACTCCCCTGACACACGTCGTTCAAGGTCAGACGGGGATGTCAACCATGAGAGTGCCAAGTGCACGCCTATTTGTCCATTCTCTTCAAGAGGTGCACAAAAATGCGAAGTTGGCTTTAGCCGCTGCTCGAGATCGGCACAAAACGTTTGCTGACACGCACAGGATTGAGTTAAGTTTTCAAGTTGGCAATACAGTACTTTTGCAAACTAAAAACCTCCAACTCAAGCACCCAGGAAAGCGCAAGCTTCTGCCTCGCTGGGTAGGCCCTTTTATTGTCATCGCAAAGGTTGGACCTGTTGCATATCGACTGGATTTGCCTAAATTCATGGGACAAACGCATCCTGTGTTCCATGTCAGTTTACTTAAGCTGTTTAGGTCCGATGGCCGCTATCAGCCGCAAGCACTGGAATTGAAACTCGCCGATGATGATAAGGCCAGGGATGTAGACGAGGTCTTAGGACACCGCTACACTCGTCATAAGCCTCCACGCGTGGAGCTTTTGATAAAGTGGCCCTGATTACGATTCCAGCTGGAATTCGTATGAACCACAGGACGAAATCCTACATAACTGTAAGGACCTGGTTCAACAATACTGGTTACGATGGGCTGCCACTCAACAGCTTTGCCCCACGGGCAGTGTGCTACCCGGGCCAATTCGTAAGCCAAGGAACAAACGCAAAAGAGACGCGGCCAACTAATCGCTCTTTTCCGTCATTGTTATGATGCATAGTCCAATTGCTCACCAGTGTTTTCCTCTAGTCAAGGCTAGTATTGACACATTAAGAATTGAAAGACGTACGCTTAACGAGGACGTTAAGTTCTTTTAAGGGGGGAGGAGTGTAAGGATCCGAGCTATTTTAGGCGTATTTGGGACGTTTTCCCAATTACTTAAAATACGTTATACTATTTATCATATTATTTGATAAATGATTGCATCATATTCAATTATTTGCCACACGCGTGTGTTGATTAAGTCTTGGTCGATTGGCGAAACGACCGAGATACTATTGCAAAAAGCGTCGTAACGTAATTCGACTACTTCGCAAAAGTACGACATAATTATTCATAAAGTTACTTTGATTAATTATGAGATGATAACTTAATTAATCATTGCTCGATTAAGTTATTTTGATTGTCATTATTTCGGATAATGCACAATCACTGATTTTGGATTTACGACCAGTCGTTAATACGAATAAATAGTCGTAAAAGTCAAACGTCACACAATATGCAAAGCGACTTTGCATCCGTGCGGATCCGAACCCGCGACTTGTCGTTTGAAACGTTCACATCTAACCAATTGGCCAAAGTAGCTTTTTGAACTACCGGTTCATGACAAAAACATCTGTACGCGACTTCGCGAGCAGTTGCGACTTTTCGGAAAGTCGCGAGGACGCGAAAACGCCCGTTTGGCGCGAAACAGTTTTTCGGAAACCGTCGAAAAGTCTCCTAACGGCCAAACGGCGCGTTTCGAGCATTCAGTCGGAATGGATCGTACCCTGTCGCCTGATTTTGTTGACATGAGCCAGTGCCCTAGATGGTGACTCGAAGCACTCCAGTGCCTCACGTTGTGCAGGTATAAATTCCTGTAGAGTCATTGTGAGTGCAACTCTCACAGGCACACATTCTATGTTAGTTTTCATTTTCGCTTTCTCGAGGATTTGTCAATTTGCACAAGTATATAGATTTTCTTTCCACTTCATTTAAATACTCCTTGAATACCGAGGAAAGATCCTCTCGAAAAGCAGAAACGTGACACCTGTGCAATAGAGAGTATAGTGAGGTGAAGATGAGCGAAAAAAAGTGACTAATTTTGATTGAAATTCACCTGCTTCTTGGCAGGCAAAATGGCATATCTTCCTGCAAACGTGTCCGATCGCGACAAAGTTATTTTTGCCGTACTCTTTGGGTTCATACGGATGTAGGCATACTCGAATAATTTGATTCTGACTTATATAGCTTAAGAAATAGGGACGTAGAAAATTGGCTAGTAGTGGTGTTGAATTTAATTCTGGAACCAATATTGGTCCCACAATTTACCTAGTGTTAATCTTGCAAACAACTAAATCGTATATGTTTGCACATGCAAAGAATGCCATTTGTCCAAAATCAAAAATTAATTTCTTGTGGCGCATATAAAGTTTTTATTGTGAAGCTTGCCAACATCGACGACTGAAGATGGACAATTTAGTGGTCAACTGGAGCTGGCGGGGCATACAGATCAAGTGCAGGTCATAGCCAAGTCCTGACCTGGCCCCTCGATTCGACAAAACTCGGGGATTTCAAAGACATCCTCTGCCTGACACCACAATGATTCAACTGTACTCTCAAAATTATGACATGGTGTCAAGCTGGCATTTTTCACAACGCGGGTGACTATGAACATGAAGAACTAAAAGCTAATTGTGCTGCTGCAGTTACTCTGTTGTAAAAAAATTATGATGAGAAGAATTAGGAATATCTGACATTGCCTGCTGTGTTGTGAGAGAATTGGTTTTGATTGCATATGTAGACTCGTGCAAATCTGCAAATGACCATATTAGTGTATTAAATGTTTTAGGAAGAGTTTCAAATGGTATTAGACAACATCCAAATTTTATGAAAGCTTTTTTGGGATTTATTGGAGCGCATGATAACATCCTATTATAAAAATAATTGAGAATTTATAAAATTCAAGGATTCTAAGCAACATCGCTCATGTTTTTAAGGATTTTATAAGTCATCTTTTTATTTTGGGTCGGATTTTTTAGCATTCAAAAAATAGCAAATAACCCAAAAAATTATGAATTGAGAGGTCTGGTTCTAACCTGCTCATGTTTGCTGGCTCATCTCGACTGGTCCACATTTCAAGTCCAGATTCCAAACCAAGCTAGTATTCAAACCACGCCCCAGGATTCGACCAAAAAATTATAATTTTGAAACATATGTAGCGTGACGCCCATGATGTTTTAACTCATCCAACTCTATTTAGTTTTAGTTTTAAGTTTTTTTTTTGGAGTTTGAGAAAAATATCCACATAATTTATTCTTGGGTGTCTAAGAGACTTCATGATTTGTGAAACATCCAATCTCGATGGAAGGGATATTGGTTGAGGCAATTTTTATTTTGAACAATTTTCAATTATCCAAAACATGGAATAACGTAAAAATGTATCCCAAATCTTGGGCCTTACCTAGACTCCACATCAAAGTTCAAATTGGATTTTAAATTATTCCACACTTTGAATGTTTTAAACTTTATCAAAATGTGACTATTTGGAGACTCAACTATCCCCTTCATTGGGAGTTGATGTTCTCCAATATTCCAGGTGTCATAGACTGGATGTTACTGAAATTATGTGCCGATTTTTTCTGGATGACTAATGACCAATACTCCTAGCTCTTGACTCCCTTATACCGCAAATATTCACATATTGATGCTCTCTAAAATCCTTGGCGGTCAGGCCCAGGATGTTTTCAGAACTACAGGCTTTGTTCGAATCCTGGGGCCTGCTCCAGACTCGAGTGTGCTCCAGTGTGCTGCGCAACCGGACACGAGCGGGGCACGCATGGGGGCACGCTATCGCTGTAGCCTGTGATGCCCAACAATACCGGTTTGGTGCCTGTTACCGATCCCCTGACTTCGAGGAGGTGCAACTTGCAACTATTATGGGGCCAATTGGAGCCAATGGAATCCGATGACCGGTCAGCTCAGATCAGCTCGTGGACGAGTTAGGCAATCCAAGTTGGCACGCCTCAAATCCAAATCCACCAATTATTAGTGAGAAATGAGATGCCGTTCATATGGTTCGCTGAGAGCAGCTAGAGCTGCAGTCCAAAATGGTCCCAAACTGCATCCTCATGCCGCATGCTGTTGCATGCCGCTGCACACTTGTGCACGCTGCTACTTGGTGCCTTATGAAGCCGCATAGCACAAATGACCACACATGTCGTGCTGTCCAGGACTGGCTCCTCGTTTATGTGAGGCATACTGTACAATTATGTACGATACAATTTATGTGACTGGCCGGAGCAGGTCGTTGCGGGTCGGAGCAGGAGCTGGGCTGGTCAGGGCTGATAACGGCAATGCAGCAGCTGAGCGCCAGTGCCAGCAGCAGAGCCACATCAAGTGCCAGACGAGCCAGACTTGAGGAGCTTGGCAATCTACGCACGTACGGCAGTAGATAACGGAAGAACTTTTGTACCTTTGGGGATTGTTTTGGATCATTTTGGATGTCCGTTTTGCTCGACCAAGAATTGTCGACAGCAATTGACGAGCAAAGAAGAGCACTATATATTCCTAACTCTGGTCAGCGAAGAGTAACTCACTCCGCTCAGCTTTACTACTCTCTACAAGCTCCCTACATCCCCATAATACATAATGGCTGCTCTCATGGCATCCCCCGCTCTCATGGCCAGCAGCTTCATCGGCCAGACCTCCCAGTTGGCCAAGGCCGTCGGCGCCAACGAGGCCCGTGTCACAATGAGGAAGTCTATCAAGACCACCTCCACCTCCAGCTGGTACGGTGCTGACCGTCCCCTGTACCTGGGACCCCTCTCCGGCGAGACCCCCTCATACCTGACCGGAGAGTACCCCGGTGACTACGGCTGGGACACAGCTGGTCTCTCCACTGACCCCGAGACCTTCGCCAAGAACCGTCAGCTCGAGGTCATCCACGCTCGCTGGGCCATGCTTGGAGCCCTGGGCTGCGTCTTCCCCGAGCTCCTGGCCAGGAACGGAACCTCATTCGGTAAGTCTTCTTTACTAATGGCTGCTAAGGCTGTCTTCTATGCATGCTTTTCTATCTGGCTTCTGCATCAGAGTGGGTTTGCATGTTCAAGTTCAATACATAAGTCGTGTCAATCAGGTCAAGGCACGGGTCGAGCCACAATGGTACACATTGTGAGATACAATGTGGTCCAAAATTTAACAATTACCTTTTTCCATCTTGCAGGTGAGGCTGTCTGGTTCAAGGCTGGTGCCCAGATCTTCTCCTCCGGCGGCCTGGATTACCTCGGCAACCCCAGCCTGGTCCACGCCCAGTCCATCCTGGCCATCCTCGGAACCCAGGTCGTGCTCATGGGAGCTGTTGAGGGATACAGAGTGGCGGGCGGCCCCCTCGGTGACGTCACCGACCCCATCTACCCCGGTGGCAGCTTCGACCCCCTGGGTCTGGCTGACGACCCCGACACCTTCGCTGAGCTGAAGGTGAAGGAGATCAAGAACGGAAGACTCGCCATGTTCTCCATGTTTGGATTCTTCGTCCAGGCCATTGTCACCGGAAAGGGACCCCTCGAGAACCTGTCCGACCACTTGGCTGACCCCGCTGCCAACAACGCATGGGCGTACGCCACCATCTTCACCCCCGGCCAGTAAGCTGTCAGCAGCTTGTAGTTCAGGCATAGGATTTTAGAAACTTGTACATAAATTCTATTATTCTTTGATCTAAATCAATGCCTTCCACCATACAGCCATCTGGTGTCTTTGGATTGTCTTTGCACATAATTGTCCACATGCATGCCTTCCTTCCATGCACCATCTCTATTCGGTGTCTATAAAAATATCAATGCACATGATTGGGGACACATGGGGAACGGGTGAATTAATTGTCTGCAGTGGCAGTGGCACCTTAGTATATTCGACGTCTCTAATACACCTGCTTCAAACAATATATTCATATCCACTACCATTTTAAGGAAAACTAATCATCAGTACCTATCTGTACCAGTACAGTTGACCTAGGGGTTTCAACATGGATGGACACGGGTTCTGGGTGGTGGGACATCTCTCAGTTCTTCATGGCAAAGGGGCTGGGTGAAGCTTTATGTGGGGGGGGTCACTATTGCAGGAATCTGAACATTCTGCAGCAATGTTTATGTGATAGTAAGCATTGAATGTCCCCAGTATGATGACCCGGCATTCCAAGATAGTGTAGGCATTTATGAATTCCGGACGTCTGCTGGATGGTGTCGTAGCTCCTTTGACTAGCACACACAACAGCAGCTGGTGGAAGCCAGTCTGCGACTGCTTACTGGAAAAGACATCCCAGATATCTACACATTTCCAACCATCTGTATGGAAATGTAGGCAGCGATTTTATACAGTGCGTATATTACTCACATGCCTATATTCAACATCATGAATATTAAGCTCTATGAATGTGTTGCAATTCATCAGATTGACTGGTGGGTTCCAATCCTTGTGCACTTGGATCCTCCGTTTTAATGTTTGCATCCTCCCTATCCACCACAAACAGGACATACGCATCTACTCTCGTCTTAAGATTCTTGTCAGTCATGTTTATGTGATGGTGAGCATTTTCACGCTTATCTGCATACGATTTTTAAATATATATTTTTGAGTCAAAAGAGTAGTGGTTGGGTAGTAATATCTGGCTTTCACTGCGATGGTCTCTCAGCAGGTAGATACTGCTAAACATGATGAACCTGGCTTGTGAGACGTTTTGTAGAGATGCTAGTTCAACTGATCATGTGCCCTTAAAATGTACACCTCTTTACTTTTGCAAGCACAAATTACCTTCACACTAAGTTTCTTCAAAGAGTTCTTCCTCTTATCCTGCAAACTGATTCCCAGTACTGCTGACAACACCTGAACCATGAAAAATTTTCAACAGTACTACAGTAGTTTGCTCTGTTCTTGACACAAATTTGAAGAGCCAGTTGTAGAATTTTCAGCTATCAGCCATATCTCCAACTTCACTCATGGGCTACTGCATCCGGAAGGAATGATGAGAAATATAAATTATTAGAAGAGAGAGTAGATTCTCAAACATGTAAAACATGAACTCATTTTTTTTCACATTAGTGGGGGTGAAAAACAGTAGATTCTGCTTGTCCATAAATATTTCTACACTCTATTGGCAGCAGCTAAGAGAACATAGATACTGCTCGTTAACATACCTTAATGTACAACTGGGGCGGATATAGGATTGCACTTCATGTATATGACAAGCCTGGAATAGATGATTATGACAGGACACGTGCACATGTCACACTTCTGTTGCCGAGTGATTGGCAAAGATAGCCTGAGCACAGGTATGGAAGCATTATATTTACACCTATTACAATTATGCGCGTAAAACATTCAACGGACACCTACGCAACAATAAGCAAAGTATTGTGCTGATTATTCAACTTTGAAACTATGTGTTAGCAACAGTAACTGTTGAAGAAGCATCCTCAATCTTCATATTTAGAAAATATGTTGTACATTTTTGTGCGAAATTCGAGACATCATCCAACTTACATCAGATTGTAGATTACTATAAAAGACTTGGATAACATTTAGATAACTATAACCTAATATTACCTTCCTCTGCATTTATATGTTTAGTCTTGCAGCTTTTGAACTAGATAACACTTTGCACAATTACAACATATATTGCACAAATCGATGGGATGAAAGTTACTTATGTACACAAAATCCATGCATTTAAGTAGACAATAGAATATGCACATGTTGTATTATGTGAGGCATTTACAAAAACAGATAGTGTAACAACATCAACTACCTGCCTCTACTACCACTGCCAAACTGTTCCACAATGCAAATTGTACATTAACAAAACTCCCAGCTCCCACAGAAGAAACAGTAGCTGCTCCACAAGCAGACAGTTCCAAGTACTGCTTTCAAAGCTTTCAACAATTTTGAAGCATTCAACACTTTCAACTATTCTCCGTCTCTATATGATACATACAATTGTAGTGATACAAAACCGGCAAACCTAGAAACACCTAAGGTACACCTAACGCAAACCTAGGGTTAACCTAAGGTGCAATCGGAAAACAGAAAAAGCGGGAAGCTTAGGCAATCAGGCTGTAGGGCTTGGAACTCTTGATCTCCTCTCCCATAGCAGCCTCTACGCGCCTGGCCAGCTCAGGATCCACCTTTGCAAAGTTGCCCAGCTGGCGCTGCTTGATCATATCCTTGGCCTTGCTCATGTGCGCGGCAATGTTCTGAATGGTAGTCTCCTTGTCGGAATCGCTGAAGAGGTTCCAGAGCATGCGGGGCTGCTCGTAGTCATCCTGGTCCTTCCATCGCTGGGGCATGTAGCGGCCCACCACACCTCCCGGATGCCTGCGGCACATAAGAAATGGAACAGAACCTCATGAATCATTCATGAATCATCATGCCTTCATGCGTTCAGATGTCCAAATGACGGCCGCGCAATTACACGACCACTTCTATGCTATTTCCTTGCAGGTATCTACTTACAGCACCATTATTTACCACTTAAAGAACAGGCATGAACACACCATATTACCAGAGTGCAACTTTCCTCATGCAAAGAGCATACATGCCTCAGCGGCAGCTTCCTAGCTCACTTGACCAGATCAGAAAGGGGGCCTAGAGCCTCGGGAAAATATGCATTGCCAAATAACACATCAAGCATATCGTTCAGAGAGCATGAACACAAAGAACATGGATTGTCAGATGATACAGACAGGTTAGACGATAAGATGTATGTCTACAGGTTGGCACTAATTATTCACGACGACAAGAGAGGACGAACTATACAGTCATGGCAGAAGGTTAGCTGAGTACCTGTAGGGGGTTACATCCGGCTGGCCGGGGTCAGGCACAGGGAGCGTGGGCATCACTTCCGTGAACGAGTTGGGATAGTAGTTGGGCACATCCCCCCCATTGTCAGTCACGTTCATGGCACCATCCCTCTGGTAGTTTTGCACAGCCACCGGGCACCTGTTGATCGGAATCTGTCGAGAGCAAAGAAACACAATTTCACCACAGTTAGCTAGAGGTATGCCAAAAAAAAAAAAACACTACCTACCATAGACAAGTAACATACCTGAAAACTTGTTTTCCTGGAAATAGGTAGACGAGGTTTTTAAATATCTGTAACTTGAAATGCTCTGTGGGAGACAAATAGATTGCTGTTCTCAGCCAGCATGACGGGTGGACTGGAAACACCCACTTCATATGCTAACTCACTCAACCAGTGCAGAAAAGGTATCAAGAAGAAGATGATCACATCCACCGTCACAACAAGTACATGCATGCATAAACGGTACACTACACTAAAGACAATACACCAGTTAAAATACGTCAACAATACCAGCTCATAAACGATACACTATACTAAAGACAATACACCAGGGAAAAACGTCAATAATACCACACTAATAGAAACGGATATATAAGGCCACCCATACCTGATCGACATTGGTACCCGCACGGTAGCGGGCGGCGTCGTTGTAAGAGAACATGCGCGACTGCAGGATACGGTCGGGCGAAGGCTCAATGCCAGGTGGCATGTGGGCGGGGCTGAAGGCGGCCTGCTCCACTTCCGCAAAGTAGTTCTTCACATTCTTGTCCAGCACCAACTTCCCCACCTGCCTCAAGGGGTAGTCACTCTTCAGCCATACCTGCAAGAAGCGCACGCAGGCAAGAGACACAGGCGAAGCAAAGGAAACCACAAGTCATAGGAAGGGAGGTCAGTGAATGGGCGTAGTCTGAATGCAGCCACACCTGCGCGAGAAGAGTATGCCGGCGAAGCGAAAAAAAACCCTATATCTAGAAAGGGAGGTCAATGAGTGGCACCGCGCAGCACACACCGTACAAGTCATTAAATGAAGCAGAATGGAAGCAGGGGAAGGAGAGATGGAGCACAAGCAACGGACAGGAGCAGATTGAAAAAAGACAATTCAACAAGGGCGAGAGCGAGAGAAACTCCAAGAGAGCTTGTATGACATAGAGCGGCACAGCGCAAGAGAGGGAAAGCGGGAGCACGAGAGCAAGAAAGTTGAGGGAGCGTGTTAACGAAGCCTCACCTTGGTCAAATCAAAGGGATCCCACTTGTACCGATCGGCGTCCTCCACCGGCATCACCTGCACAAAGAACGTCCACGAAGGGTACTTCCCCTCGGCAATGTTCTCGTGCAAGTCACGCGTGGCCGCGTCCGGGTCAATCCCGGACAACTCCTTAGCCTCCTCCGACGACAGAGTCTGCACGCCCTGGTCCGAATGGAAGTGAAACTTGACATAGACGGGCTCATCATTCTTGTTAACCCACTTGAAGGTGTGCGAACCGTAGCCGTGCATGTGGCGGAACGTCTTGGGCACTCCGCGAGGCGAGAACGTGATGAGGGTCTGCGGAGAACATGCACATACACAGGTGCAGTATGAGTACATTGTATACATGTATATATACACACACACATATATATATATATATTGATACTTATATTTGATTACATAAAATTCAAGACATTAATATGTATGTACTATCTTAAGGCGAGAATGTGATCAGGGTCTGCCATACACGGGTGCGATACAAGTTAAAGGAATGCATAAACATGGTGTAAATATACATCCTGCACATGCAGACACACATACACATGCACCTTTCCAAGGACATATAGACGTATGTTTGTGTATACACACATGCATACAGGTAAGTCTGCTCTGCTTGAAGGAAGAAGAAGGTCAAGATGCACAAAGGTCCGGAGGCAGAGAAGGGACATCCAAAAGACACTTCACACAAAATCACCCAAATAACGGAGAGCAAAAATGGAAGCAAGTGCGTACAAGCGCAAGGCACAAAGTGCAGAAAGCCTCACAGAGGTGGTGTGGGCATGCCCGTGAACATGAAAATGTGTCCATGCTATATTCCTGGTGCATCATCTCAGGGACCAGGCTGAAATCCCAAGCACGCGTGCACACACACAACATGAAAATGCACAAAACCAGAAGCACAAGCAAACGCGTGCACACACAATATGAAAGTACACAAAACCAGAGGCGCAAAGCACAGAAAGCAGCCACATAAGGGGGGGCGTGGTGGGGGGCGGCGTGTCCATACCTGGTGCATCGTCTCGGGAACCAGGCTGATGAAGTCCCAGTACGCGTTGGGGTCGCGCAGGTTGCTCTGCGGGTTGCGCTTCTGCGAGTGGATGAGGTCGGGGAACTTGATGGGGTCGCGCACCCAGAAGACGGGCGTGTTGTTCCCCACCATGTCCCAGATGCCGTCCTCCGTGTAAAACTTCCAGGAGAACCCGCGGATGTCACGCGCCGCGTCGGTGTAGCCGCGCTCGCCGGCAACGGAGGAGAACCGGGCAAAGGCGGGGGTGCGCTTGCCGACGGAGCTGAAGATGCTTGCCTTGCAGATGTCAGAGACGTCGCTGCAAACGGGCGGGCGCGCGGGGGGGGCGGGCGCC
>WELA01004672.1:50002-63602 GCA_009602735.1 Mesotaenium endlicherianum | reverse complement strand
CCCCCCCCCCCCTCCCCGCCCTGAAGCGTGATGATGGCAAATGTGCAAGCCAGCTGTCAATCCGTCAGGCCCCTTGCAGCTGATGGGACCTGCCCCCCCCTCACTCCCTCTCCCCTTTCTCTTCCCTTTTCAACTTAACCCTAGCACCCCCCAGCCCCCTAAACCCCCTAGGCCCCTAGGCGCCCTAGCCCCCTAGCCCCCTAGGCACCCTAGCTCCCTAGGCACCCTAGCTCCCTAGGCACCCTAGCCCCCTAGCTCTCTAGCCCCCTAGGCCCCTAGGCGCCCTAGCCCCCTATGTGCCTGCTTCTCTTCTCTGATCTAGCACCCAGGCAATTTGAGAAAGTCTCAGGTGATTTGGGGGGAGGTAATTCGCGCCAAGCCAAGGGTGGTGGTGAGGAGGGAAGCGTGCGCGCCTGCCTGCCTTTCCTCTGCCGAAAGTCACGCACACGTCTTCAATGGTCAGATATCCACGATGAACGCATATCGCACTGCGGGTGAGAAGGGGGTGGAGAGGCGAGCTGGCAGAACGCGCGCGTACCTGTCTCTCTTTGCATGCAAAGTTGCAGGCATGCAAACGCTTCTCGGGTACCTTTGGACGTCAGATGAACCATCTCGCGCGTCCGCCAGCAAGGATGGGCAAGGGGCGCATGCATGCACGCACGCACGCACAAGCAACATGCGTGCACATTCCTGCCCCTCCTTTCTCGCGGTGCTCGGATCGAGATGACCATCGGTCGTATCGGGCGTGGGGACCGGGGATAATGCGTACACTGTATTCCACGCGCACTGAATATACGCGCGCACTGATTTTTTGCGCGCACCTGCAGATCTCTGTTCACAGACACGCATTCTCGGTGCTGAGTAACCGGATCAGGGAGACCCAACTGAGGCTCTAACACGTCGGGGATGGGTGGGGGGGGGAGCGCGCAGGCACGACAACGTGGCGCACCTGGAGAAGATGAAGAAGACGGTGCTGCTGCTCGACCGCGCGCTCGACGACAAGGTCTGGCCGCTTCTTGGGAACCAGCATGTGGGGTTTAGCCTTTGGGGGTGTTAGGGTTTTGGGTCTCACTGTTCGCCTGCGGCCCTCCTCCTGGCCTCCTATTTCACACCCCCTCGTAGCGCCCCTGTTGCAAACCCTTTTCTCGTGCTTACTGACAACTTTTGGCCAAGGCGCTGCCACCTGGCGCCCTCCTGGCCCCCGGTTCATCTGCTGCTGGACATGACACTCGCTAGGAAAAATCTCCTTGTTAGAATTGCGAGAAGGTATCTTAGAGACAAGGTCTGGCCGCGAGGGGTTGAGGTTCAGGGTCTGGCGGCTGCTTCTGCCGCCCTCTTTGCCCTCTTTCCTTTGCTGTTGGACTTTGTGCCCGTTATCTTAAAACTCTGACATCACCATTGTAGAACTCAATCGCATTGCAAACCCTAGCTCGAGCTCCAGCTCCTGTCTCCGACTTGAGTGCTAATCTTACAGTTTAAAGTTGTTGTATCGCATAGTCACGCTGACTGACCCCCGCCGGTCTTGAAATTTGTGTACGCTTGGCGTCACAAGAATAAAAGCATACACTCACACACACGTTCACACGCGCTCGTACACAAAAACACACAGAAAGACACAGGTACACGCACACACACACATCACGCACGCTCACGCTCACTTGCACGCGTATGCATGCACACAAGACACATGTATGCATGCAGAAACACACACACACACACACACACACACGCACACACACACACGTGCAGGGCTCTATCATTTGATTGCAGTATGTTTTTTCTTCCTCATCTTCTGTGGCACAGGGCAAAGATAGGAAAGCAAACAGCGATACGTAGGATATCCAAATTGCATCTTATCCTTGTAAGTAGAGCTTTCTACGAATGTATGTGGATGAGCACGTGAAATAATGTAGAAGTGGGGGAAATTTTAAAACAAAACGCTGAAGCTGAGCGAAGTTGTGACCTTTCTTACACTTCTTAAGTGCATCAGCACCCCCACACTTCAAAGTATCAACCTTGCTTGTCCTCGAATGTGGGTCTATATATGAACCCATGTGTGCGAATTTGTGTCTGCGTGTGTGTGTGTGTGCTTGTGTGTGTGCGTGCGTGCGTGCATGTGCGAGTGTGTGCGCGTGTGTGCTTATGTGCGTGTGTGTGTGTTTGTGTGTATGTGTGTGTGCGTGCGTGTGCGTGCGTGTGCGTGTGTGTGCGCGTGCGCGTGTGCGCCTGATGACATCAGAGCGCGGTGAAGCTGAGCTCGTATTTGACGATTGACGGAGTCATCACGGGAGACCACAGCTTCAAGTCTGCCCTTCTCACACCCGGGTGCGTACCTAGCAACCCATGCACACACGCACGCACACACACACACACACACACACACACACACGCACACGCATTTTCACACATGCTGACGCACACACACACATGTGTATATATATGTATGTATATATTCACGTTCAGACATGTATGTCCATATATTGTATCCATCATATCTTTGGCTTTTTTGCAAAGCATCTAGACAGTTACGAAAGCACAAGCAGTGGCACATGTACGTGTTGCTCTCTGCTTTTGGCGCGCGCTAGCCGAAACAGCTCTGGCAAGCAGGGCCCATATTGTGTCTGCCGAGCTCTGGTCATCAGATAAGAAGAATGAACCCGAGAAATATATACTTAAAAAAGCAAATGTGTAACGGCCTGCCAGCCGCTGCTCCTGAGTTTTAGTAAATAACTTTCTAAAAAAAGAGTAACCGATGTCGTCTGGACCGGGCTGCCACGTGCCGCCTGCCACGTGGCGGGCTCTGGTGGATTCTGAAGCTCTCAATGACTCTTGCTCTCCCAGCATTGTGTGCCACCTGTTCTCGGCGCTTGCTGGTCGCCACCTGGCGCTGACTGACATCTGGAACCCATTGACATGTGGTGCTGCTGCCTGCTTGCCGCCGGTCTGACGGCTGACCTGGCGCTGGGTGCTTCTGCCACCTGGCGGGTGCTGCTGTGCAATCGTGGCCCGACAGGGAGCGACGGGCGTTCTTCATAGCTGCCCCACCCGAAGACAAGCTGCCCAAGGTTAGTACTCACAAGCATAATTTTTTTTGTAAAGTAGCGGAAAGAAGTTGAATGGAAAAGGCTCTCGTTGAATCTGAAAAATAAAAGTACTCCCGTGTGACTTAATAACAAATATAATCATTTGAATATTTGTAAAGAGAACAATGGATGCACCCACCATAACAACCCTAGGCCTGAATCGACCTCCTACGCCCTTCCCAAGCTTCCAACCCTGTAAATACATGTATACATCAGCATGTATACATAAGCACTTATAAATTTCAGATGTATGTATTCTTATTCATATGTATGAGATTATAGAATGGGATGACGCGTCTATACTATGGGATAATGTCACATCAGTGTAATGTCGCACTAAAAGAAACGTTTCACAACAGCACAGCAATGCAGATACACGTAGTCTGAGGTAAATATTAACAATTTGGAAAACAGAGGAAGAGATGCAGCTGGTGCAAAGTGGGTGCAAAGTGGGTGCAAAGTGGGGGTTAGTATGATCAGCAGAGGCGCGTTCTCTTGCAGGGCTGGGCTGTTGCCAGGTGTTGGAAAGGTGAAAGCATGTGTCTTCGTATGCGCGCGCCCGCGCACACATACACACACAAACACACACAAACACACACGTGCGCGCGCGCACGCAAGAAATTTATCCGCACACACCAAGAACACACATACACACACACACTCAGCTAAACGCACACACACTTGTATACGCACGTGCCTGGACTACCCTCCTTCTGACATCGGCCGCAATCGCCTGACCGCACCAGGACGCGACACATGGCGCCCTCCTGATCGGGAAAATCACGCTTGGAAAACTCGCCAACGGCAACGGCGGCGGCGGCGGCAACGGCAGCAACTCCGACGGGGGCGCGCACAACTGCCCTGCGTGGGCGCGGGTGACCTACGTGGTGCCCTTGCCGCCCAAGGTGTGCGTCGCAGACCCATGGGTGCAAACGGAAAGATGTGTTGCACATGTCGCGTTGTATGTTATTTATTGATGAATAATTGATGAATTATTTTTTGAACACCGTGGGAATGATTGGCGCCCGCAGGCGGAGGGGAAGCACGCGTGCAAATGCACGTGCACGCGCACATGTGTCTATAGGTAGTGTATTGAGAGTCAGACATATACTATGATCAGCTGTGACATTATACGCGCCCGCAGGCGGAGGACAAGCCCAAGGAGCGAAAGGACAAAAACGCACACCCAATCTCACGCACGCGCGTACACACACACACACACACATATATATAGGTATTGCATATGTATGTGTATGTATCCATGTGTACATGTTATACTGTGTATGCCAGCTGTCCTATCATCTGCGCTGACATGATTGCGTGCGCGCAGGCGGAGGACAAGCCCAAGGAGCTCAAGGACGAGGACGACAAAAAGCCGCTCGCCGATCGTCTCAATGACAAGGTCCGCCCATCTGTCCCTTCCGTTCCCTCCTTCCGTTCTCTCTGGCTGTCTCCTCCTTCCGTTCCCTCCTTCCGTCCCCTTCTTCCGTTCTCTTTGGCCGTACCCTCCTTCCGTCCCCTCCCTCCGTCCCCTCATGCTGTCCTCTCCCTTCGTCCCCTCCTTTCGGTCCCTCCTTCCGTTCTCTCCGGAAGCGTTTTCAGCAGTAGCAGAAGCCGGAAGATGCGCTTGCCGCAGCTGGTAGGCGGCAAACGGCGCCAGGTGGCAGCAGCGGAAGAGCGGCCTTCGGTCTGTCACATGCGTCGTCGTGGTGTTCAGATCTGCCGCGGACGGACGTCTCTGATTCTCGATGGCATGACACATGCTATGAAAGACTTCAACATCTCGACGTATGCCTATATAGATTTTCATATGTATGCATATGTATATACACATATATATACACACATGTTAATTCAGGAGCGAAAGAGCGTACTTATTGTCAAGCGTCCGTGCGAGCCTTTGTCCTGCTTGGACCAAGGAGTGATACGCGAGTGGGCTGATGTCACGCCAGCCGCTTCGCTGTTTCAGATGACACCTGTTCTCAAGGAGGGGTCTGAAGTCACATCACGATACTCTCAACGATTTAATTGAACAGGTCAATCAGCGCAAAGAGTAGCCCTTCGACATGTTTGGGAACGAGCTTGAGAGAGGGCGAGGGAGAACAAAAGGGAGGGGAAGTGCTCGACGAAATGAATCGTAAGCTGAAAGAGGTGATGCACGCACGCAATCTGTGCATGCCCAACGGACATTGTGTCACGAGAGGCAGCCACTTGCCAGCCAGCCACAGCCAAATTTATCTACTCTTATTTCATCATTGAGTCGACTAATTAATCTTTGCAACGCCGTTGCTCCTGGCATCACGATCATCATTGGAGGCGAATATAATTCTAAACACGGAGTATGTATGATTTGTTCTTATCGAGTGCAAATGTGTTTTCTGAATGCTAACACGAGGGGCTCCTGGTTGACTGGGCAGGTGCGCGACGCCAAGGTGAAATTTCTGGGGTCGCTCCCCACGGCCTCGAAGGAGGAGCGGGCAGAGGCCGAAACTTTCGCTGCTGCCCTCAAGGTACCCGCCAGATCAGCGCTGCTGGCCTCTCCTACACGTCACATCACAGAGTCTGTGAGATGCTATGTTGAATTACTTGTTTGTGTCTCTCCTGCTCCTCCTGCGCGCCAGCCCTGGGTTGTCTGGGGTGTCGGGTTCAGGACAGTGCGGATAAGGCCGCAGCGCAGGGTTTGCGCGTTGGGGCAATGCGGACAAGAGTTCACGTTTTTAGGGTTCAGAACTTAGGCCGTGCAGGTCGTGGGGGCTATAGTGGGGGTTTTGGTTTTGAGGGTTAGGGTTTAGGGATTTGGGTATCTTGTTTAGGGTTTACAGTAGGAATATGCAGGTTGTACGATGCTTTGTGATGCGCTGTCCTCGTGCGTGTACTTACACGTGCAAGGTGAGCATTTTCAGCGGGAGTGTGTAATGTCTTCAGCTCCTCTTGTCAAAAGTACGAGCCTGCGCACGCACGTGTGCGTGTGCATGTCTGTGTGTGTGTGTGTGTATGTGTGTGCGCGCTTGTGTGCCTGTGTGTGGACCTCTAGGTGGAGGATTTTGCACACGCACGCACGTGTGTGTGTGCGTGTGCGTGTGCGTGTGCGCGTCCCTGTGTGCCTGCGTGTCTGTGTGCGCGTGTGTGTGTGACCGTACGCATGGACCTGCAGGTGGAGGAGTCTGCGTGCATGCGCGTGCGCGTAGGTGCGCGTATGTGTGTGGTCCCAGCTTGTCTCTGGCTGAGCCTGTGCGTGCTTTCTTAGTCGGGTTCGACGGCGTATTGGCTGGCATGCAAGTTACCGAGTAAAGCTTAACGTTTGAAGACTTCTGTAACCTACTGTGTTTCCAACTTAAGGTTATGTGTCTTCACTATTGCGTGCTAGACTCTTATGCTCTCTTCTTTTTTCAAGCGCAGGAGGAGTACCCGAGACACCTGCCGCTTCTGAGCGAAATTTTGAAGCTGACCGACGGCGTCAAGGGGAAGGATACACGGCCCGAGTATCTGCCCAAGGTGAGCATTTTTAATTTTTTATTTTTTAATTTGGTTCACTTGTCTTCTTTTTCTTTCTTAGGGGTCCTTCCTGTGAGATCTCCCTGTGCAATTTTTTCCTTTAGGGCAACACACTGCCGCCCTTTACTTTTTTTCATAAGGTGAAGTTACTGCCGTCCTATAGTTGTAGTCGCCTTGTACTTTCTGTTAAACTTGCCCAAAGCTGCCCAGAAATTTGGCTGCTACTGAAAAGCTGGTCATGACCAGGATATGCAGACATCCGTCCCCTGCCAAGATGTCGGCACATGCTGCCAAGTGTGAGCTAGCTGGTCCAGCATGGCAATGGTCCTACAAAGCTGCCTGCATGAGGCTAGACTACAGATTTCCCCATAAATTTTGGTCAGGTGAAGAGGCTGCTTTTGCTCTGTCGAATATGCACTAGGTCAGGGCAAGCTGGGCGAGAAATCTGCAGACGTTGAACATTTGACTGCAATCGGCGCAAAGGGTCGTGTTCCGACCCCTCTCGTCCTCCACTCTTTGTTCCTGTTTCATCGGTTGTTTATCGTTATGGTTGTCTGCTGTGTGTCGCATTATTCTTCCCCCTCACCCAATTTGCCCATCTTAGATGCCTTGCTTTCCACCGCTTGCTTCGACAGCTCAACCAAGTACTCTGATTTTGTTTCTCTCTCCCTTTGTTCTCTTCTCCTGTTTGCGCTGCTGACGAGGCAGGTGATCCGGGCGGCTGACGACGTGATTGCTCGGATTGACACCGACAAGCTGGCACGCCAGCTGGCGATGAAGTCCGACCCTGAAGGCACCTCCGCGCAGGCAAGTGACGTGTGAGATCATCTCGATCGTATCATGGGGAGTGACGAGATTTATTTTTTCTTTGTTTGTAATTCAGAAAGAGCGTTGACCAGCCCAAAGGCGGAGAGGGCAGGTGTGCTCTGATGTGTGCCGTCTGAGCAGTGCCAGGTGTCTCATCATGTCATACAGTCACTGATAAATTTTAGATGTACACAATCATACTGTAATTAAGAGGAGTCAACAAGAACCAAAAGTCAAAAAGAACCTTCCTATATGTTGTTACAATGTGTTGGGTGCCCACTTTGCATGTCAGCTGAAACCCTATCTTGGCAGCAAGGCTTCCCCTTATCGGCTCAAAAGATGGACCCCTCACCCTTTGTATCAAATACAAGACTCTCTCTCTCTCTCTGTCTGTGTGTGTGTGTGTGTGCGTGTGTCGTGCGAGTGTGTGCGCATGCACGTGCTTGTGTTTTCTGTGTCGATTTGTGTCTCTCTGTGTTCTGTGTCTCTCTGTCTCACCAATCCTGCCCCACACGCCTGTTGCAGAAGGAGAAGAAGGAGGCAGAGTCGGAGAGGGACGCTCTCGTCGACGCGCTGAGTCGCAAGGGCCTCGCGCTCGCTGAGCTGGTGCCTCCGCAGCCCCCCACGCGTGCGCCCTTGGCCGATCCGCTCGCCCCCGCCCCATCTGCTGGTGCTGACTCTGACAGCCCCCCTGCTGACTCGGGCGGTCTTCCTGCCAGCGCCACAGGCGAGAGTTTGAAAACTTCTGGGGCCCCCGGAAAAACCGACTCCAGCTCGAAGGCTACTCTTAACTCCAACCCTAACCCTAACCTCAACCCTGAAATCAGTCCTGACGCCAGCTCAGCCGCAAGTAGTGCAGCCAACAGAGGGAAAACTTTCCTTCCCGAGGAGAAGGAGGAGAAGGGGGAGGCGAAGGGCGCAGGAGCAGTGGAGGCGGAGGCGAAGGTGGCGGAGGAGGGGGAGAAGGGCAAGGAGAAAGAGGCGGGGGCAGAGGCACAGGTGGCGGTCAGGGAGGACGACGCGTTCGAGGCGAACTTTGTGGAGCTGCGCAAGTGGGCTGACGTGGCGCATGCCAAGCATGCGGCGCTGGCCGTCGCACGCGAGCGCCGCGCCGGCCGCCCGGCCACCGCCCTCAAGGTGCTGACCTGGACTTACTCGCTGGCTTCTGAGAGCCGTTGCAGCATTCTCGGCGCGCGCATGTGCACGTGCGTATGCGTGTGCATGTGTGTGTGTGTGTGTGCGCGCGCGCGTGTGCGCGCGCGCGTGTGCGTGTGTGTCATGTGTCCCGTGTGTGCATCCATACCTATGCATGCATGCGAAGGAGTGCGTGCAACTTTACACTCTCGTGGCAAGTGGAAGCATCCCGGGCGGAAGTCAGCACTCTTACGCTTTTCTCTTATAGCTGGCTGCTCATTACCCTTCTTGGATCTGAGGCAGACTCCAATAGCTGCTCTCAACGTGCAAATACTAGCAGTAGTATTACTATCAATACTAACACTAGTCTTATTGCTAATACTAGTGTGTTAATTGCAGCTGTGCTTCTTTTCCTGAGTACAATCTGACTTACGCACTTTTTGCTGGATCGCCTGCCTACCTGTGTGCGCTGTGCGCCTTCGCTTCCCAGATCCTGTCAAAGGCTCTGGAGGATGACAGCAAGGCAGCGGACAAGAGCCTGTACGAGTTGAAGGTGGAGCTCTTGGAAGAATTAGGGTTTCCCCGTTGGGCCGCATACGAGAGGAAGTGGAACCTGGTCAGGTTTCCACAAGCGTACCCGCTGTTCTAAGTCGGACAGAGTTGGACTATGTTGGACTCTGCTGGACTGTGTCTGACCGAACCGGGCTAGGTTGGACTGGGTTGGACAAATTCAGCTGACTGTAGGGTTGTGTTCACACTTTCTACCACTACTCGTTGCTCTAAGGTCAGATTCTTTCAGACTGAGTGGAACTAAGTGGGACTAGGTCGGACAAAGTAATCCAGTTGTAGGGTCGTGTTGACACTTCTACCTCCGGCATAACTGCTACTCTAGCCTCTAAGTCAAATTTGGTTGGACTCAAGTCGGCGAGCAGTAGGAATGTATTGACACCTTGCTCCCTCCACAGGCGTACCTGCTCTTTTAAATTGGACTTATTTGTTGGACTCAATTGTTCAGCTATTAGATTGAGATTCTCAGCGCGTTGATGCGTTTTCTCAAAATTTGAGTTGTACACAACTGAAGTTAAGCTCAGAATACACATAGATAGTATCGTACCCAAACATAAGGCATTTTTTTGATTTTACTTGGTCTTGATTCAACTTTTGCACATGGCGAAATATCCTTGCTTGGTGGTATATGCATGTCATCTCGGTTGGGGCCAGTGCTTTCCAATGCTTAATAGGGCTTGTGAAGGTACTTGTATGCACGCGCATTTGCCTTACTATTTGAGAGGGCAGCTAGATATGGTTGTACGTCGTTATACTATCTATGAGTTCATAGTGTAACATGATTTCTGATTTAGTGCGCTGTGTTAATTAGGAGCAATTACTCGCCCAGTAAATATTTAGTTTGCTTAGGCGTTGCATAGTGAAGAAAATTAATACCCACTTAGTATTCCTCTTACTATACTTCTCTCAGTTTCTCTCCCTTACTATTCATTCAAGTTTCTTCATTGCGCAACCCTCTACTAGAAGATTGTTTCTGTGCACAAGTGTCAATTGTATGATCTTTACAATCATCTGTTTGCCATCTTGAGCTTGCAGATAATACTAACAAAGAAGAGCCTCCAAAAAACTTGTAGTAATTTGGATCAACTTGTGGAATTATCTATATTTGCACCATAACATTCGTGCACAATAATGAGACGATAACTGCTATTGTCTTACTATTCGACCTAACACCTAGCAATGACTGTCGGTTTTATCGCAGACTTCAAAAATTGACACCTCAGGAAGTTCCTGGGTTATTCTATGGAGTTCCTCGTTGTTGCAAACTTTTGTGACACAATGTTCACTTTCTACCGACTGCAACTGAGGGCAACCGAGAGTGGCCGACAGCCAAGTGGCCATTTGGTATCTGCTCGTGTTCGCACGAGTGTTTTTTCAACTGGACCAATAAGGAAGCCTTCACGTGCTTTTACCCCTCCGCACTTTTCACATTTCACACGCCCTTTCATCATGCAACAGTAGTAATATTTTTCGCCATCCCTGATTTCTGCCAATTTCTGGAATCTGGGTTCTAAGAAAGACTTCAATGAGTCGACGACTATAAGGTGCATGTCATGCTAGTTGCTAGTTAGTCGAGGGTGCTCAATAAATGCTCTAACATGCCGGAAAGAACTCGAAGTGTCTAGTTCGCAGCTTCATTGGTCATACAGTTTCTCGTCATCAGTAAGTCTGGCGCTGACTCTGGTCGCTCTGCTAGGTTTTTAGGAAGTCGAACAGCATGTAAGAGTCCGTTTCTGAGCCTCTCGTAATAGAAAAAACATCAGATTCTGTGCTTACAAATACAATTTCCGGTCGAGATGCCAACTCACGTAGCTCCTAGGCCATTCCTAGTCAGCCCCGCTTCCTTCTGCTGTCTTCTCATCGCATGCGTCCTCATTGGTGCACCCCAGTCGCGAGCATTCTCCCCTTTTAGAATTGCCAGCAATGAGCTGACCAGAGCATTCGCTGCAAAACGCACGCCAGGGAAAATATTGAACGCAACCGGGGAAAACGAACGAGCTACTGGACGTCGCATCTACTCACGTTACTCCATTCCCGGCTCAGGTGCTGGCTCCATTTCTGGCTCAGATGGCCCCAGCTCTGACGCTGATGCAGCCTCCAATTCTGTCCCCCATGGTTCCCATTTTGAGTCAAATGCAGGCTCCATATATGGGCTTCATTTCCGGCTCAGATGGGAGCTCCAGTTCTGACTCAGATGCGGGCCCTGTTCGTGACTCAGGTGGCGGCTCCATTATTAGCTCAGGTGGGGGCCAAAGCAGCGACGGAATTGGCATTACTGGAGGGCAGGGGGGTGCTATTACTGGAGCCCGTGACAATGGGGGCCCCAGGGGCCTTTCACATGGGGGTGGTTTCTTGGAGAACTACACCACTGCCTTTGAAGTAAAGAGACCGATAGAGGCTCCAAAGGGAGCCAGGGGTTGCAGGGTGCTCCTTTTGAGGCACACCTTTGGGAACAGCTTCGGGGAGCCGGCTCCCTCTGCCACCTACATCCCCCCTGCTGACTGCGGCCAGGTGAGAATGGGGGGAAGGGCGGAAGGGCAGGAGGGAGGAGGGGGGAGAAAGGGGGGCCCGTCCTGCTTTCCCTGCACTTAAGCCTTTGTCCTTTTTGTATCACTAGTCTTTCTTTCCCGTCGTTTGTGTTGCTGAGAGCAGACAATAAGCCTGGCAATGCTCCTCCGAATAATGACGCCGGCCGTGCCCGCCTCCCCCAACGTGCACGGCTGCTGCCTCATCGCCGAGCACAAACAGGGCCTGCATGCATGGAGGAGTGAGTGCGTGTGTACGCACGTGCATGCATGCATGCATGTGCGCGCATGTGTGTGCGAGAGGGTGCATCCTTTCGTGTGCTTTCATGTGCATTGCTCGTGCGTGCGTGCACGCCTGCCTGCTAACGCCAGACCATGCAATGCATGCATGTCCCTCACACGCGAGGGTGGGTGGGTGGGCGGCCGGAGCTGCGACTTCCGGGCGGCTGCTGAGCGGCCCTGCTCCTGCCGGGCGGCTACAGGCGTGGCGCCAGGTGGTGCTCCGCTGGTCGGCCCACAGCATCGGGCGGCAGTTTGACCGAATCGCAGCTGTCTGGATCGGCGGAGTCGAAGTCTTGCGCACCAGGCAAATTCCCCCCCCCTCCCCTCCCCCGCCCAGTACTCACACGCATGAGCACTCCAACGCGTCCTCTGACGCTAACCCTACCGTAGCCCTGGAACCGAATGAAAAAGTTGAACCTGTGCTCACCGTACTTGCCTCGTGAAAAAACTCGGGGTTTCGCGCTGGGGGGCGGCGCTGCTACACACGCACACACACACACACACACACACATGCACGGACAGATGCACAAACACACACACGCACGCACGCACGGACGCATGCACCCGGGCACACACACGCCGCACGCACGCACGCTCACGCACACACCCACAGGCATGCACGCATGCACACACACACGCGCGGACACACACACACACACACACACACACACACACACACACACACACACACGCATGCACGCACACATGCTCACACATGCACGTGCACATGCACACACGCACACACACGTGACGTGAGCGTGCGCGCGCTTGTCGGATGTAGCCCGATCCAGCGCCCCGCGCCCGCCCCTGCCGGATGCAGCCGCCCTTCAAGACTGCAGACTAATTCAAATGCAACGCACGGGAATAGCATGCCATTGACAGGTGTGGGCTGCAGACGACACCACGCATGAGTGCGAGCGCACGCAGGCAGCCGACGTGCCTGACCCGATTATCATTGATTGCAAGCAAAATGCGCCCAATTGAACGTGTGTGCCACCACCGACTGTCGCTAATCGGAATGCACCCGCACGCCCCCAGCCACCAACGACGGCGGCGCCGGGCAGCGCTGCATTGTTGGCACTGTCATTGTTCGCCATTGTCATTGTTTCAAATTTGCGCGCTTGCCCGGCCGCCAACGGCAGCAGGCGGCGCTTACCTTCGACTGACAGTCGCTGTTTGGAATATGCATTTCCTGCCCCCCGCCCACCCACGGCGAGGGTGGTGCTTGTTTTTCACCACCTGGACTAATAATGCTGGCACTGGCACTGGCACAGTTACTGGCCCTGGGCACTCGCTGCTTGGAGAAGAATAACGAAACGAGCAGCTAGGAGGTGGAAGGAGCCCACTTGTGAATGTGCGCCACTGGTCAAGGGGTCACGATTTGAGATTTAGGGCTTGGGGCTGAGCCCAAGGGGTCGCGGTGTAGGGTTGAGGTTTAGAGTTAATGGTTTAGGGCCGAGCTTACGCAAAAGGGGGGGGGGGCGGAGGAGGGACAGAGAGGTCTCAAAATTGGGTGGGACGGGGACTTGTGCGACGGGTAAGGTAGTGCCAAGTGGAACTCTGCTCTCTGTCGCACTCTTGATGTCAGCTCTTTTAAAACAGCTCCAACTCCTCTTGGCCTCTAAAATCGACTAACCCTGAACACTAAACCCTGGATTTCAGAACCAGTTCATAATTTCTGAGATTGAGTTTCATGTTCCCCTTGAT
>WELA01004636.1:0-28206 GCA_009602735.1 Mesotaenium endlicherianum | reverse complement strand
TTTTGCCGCGACTGAGTGCCCTTGATGAAGAGGAACGCGATAGGGAGAGTTTCTAGTGTGTAATACCTGGTGTGAGTAAATATAAGAGAGAATTGAGTTAAAGAGAAAGTGAGTGTGAGCGCAGGTTGAGTGTGTGATATGGTTATCAAAAAAATTCCGGCTAATCCCGGAACAGAACACCACTCCCTCCAACTTAATTTTGAAGGTGGGCTGCCTGTCACAATTGTCACTAACTGTCACATTCCTCTCCAACTTATATGGAGACAGGACCTCCTGTCACCTTTCCGTATCTACGGAAATGACAGTTAGGGAGGTGCCCCAGCCGCCCGAAGGTGGAACCGTTACGACCGTTTGGCATTGGTCAGCTGGTCTTTAAATTCCCAAGAGTCCCCAGAGGCATCGTAACCCTTCCATCGGATGAGGTACTTTATGACATATTTAGACGATCGACGGACAGAGCGAGCGTCTAAAATCTCCTCGACCTCATATTCCTCAGGGTCACCCTCCCTGACAGCGGGGACCGGTCCCAATGGACAGGTAACCGACCGGTGAACAGTGTGTCACCTTTGATGTATGGTTCCAGGAAGGAGACATTGAACACTGGGTGACCCTTGTAGTCCGCTGACATATTCAGTTTGTAAGCATTTCGACCGACACGGCGCATCACCGAATATGGACCGACCCAGACAGGACCAAGCATTTTCTAGACCACACCAGGTAGGTACAGGTGTTGAGAATGCAGTTTGACTAAATCGCCCTTAGAAAATGTCAACTCACGACGGTGCTGATTAGCGTAATTTGTTAATTTTCTTGAGCTGTGTGGAGGTTTTGTTGGACTTCTGACAGGGTGTCAGCAAACTCTTGGGTTAACTGGAGGGAGACGAGATTTTTCATCCCTTTTGGGTGAGTTAAAGACTCCCCCAGTACATTTAAAGGAGACTTAGGGACTCTATCCAGGCTGAGTTCAAAAGGAGTCTTGCCCGTTGACGCGTGCACCACACTGTTGACCGCAAACTGAATTTGAGGCAACACGTCATCCCAATTGTCTTGTTCTTGGTTAATATATGCTCTGAGCACCTCCTGCAGAACTCGGTTAGTTCTTTCAATCTGCCCATCCGTTCGAGGGTAGTTAGCTGTATTGAGCAGCTGTTTGACTCCCATTAGCCCCATTGAAGCTCTTTAGAGGTAAATTTTGAGTCTTTGTCTGAGATGATGTTAGAGGGGAGCCCATGTTGGCATACTATATGGTTGTAGAACTGTCTCGCTGTTTCGAGTGCAGTTACTTTGACAGTTGTGGAGATAAAAATGACCATTTTTGTTAGTTTATCCACGACTACCAGTATTGACTCATGCCCATTGGCAATTCTCGGTAGTGTGACCTTCCAGTCCATGGATATTGTTTCCCAGCGTCCAGCTGGGATGGGCAATGGTTGTAAGAGACCTCCCGGTGGTGTGTGCCGAGACTTATTTCTTTGATACTGATCACAGGACTTCACACATATCAAGACCTGTCGGGGCAACCCATCCCAATGATACTGTTTTGCCAGTTTCCCAACAGTTTTGGCCTGCTCCAAATGCCCACCCCGTAAACTGTCATGCGCTTGACTCAGTAAGAGGGACCTTATTTCCGAGTTATTAGGAATGACCAGCTTTAGCCTTCCTGAAGTGGTTTTAGTCACCCAGACCCCTCCCTTAAGCCGATACCCGAGTGTAGTAGCAGGACAAACACCATTCGTGGGGCTGGGCTCAAATGTTGAGTCAGAAAGGTAGGCTTTCCTAAGTTGTTCAAGGAAGGACTTTTTCACCTTTTGTGAAGTGAGTGCACAAAGGACTTTATCTACAGCATGATGACTAAAGTTCCTTTCTTGCAAGTCAGGTCTTCTAGAGAGTGCACCAGCAGGATTCAACTTCCCTGGTTTGTAGTCGATCTGGACTTGGAACTGCTCCAGCATCTGGCTCCAGCGGTTTTCCCTCCTCGACAGCTTGGACTTCTTCTGAAAGTGAGTCAAAGCTAGGTGATCTGTAATCACCTTAAAAGCTTTACCATGTAAGTTTGCTCTCCACTGTTTGAGTACATGAATGATAGCAAGCAGCTCCTTATTATGCACGGAATAATTAATTTCAGCTGGGTTGAATTTCATAGACTCGTACAGCACAAGGTGCCACTCCAGCCGGACCTTACCATCCTTTGTGATTTTGTCAGCAGGCTGCAACAAAATAGCACCCATGGCAAAGTCAGAAGCATCATTAATCACCTGCACAGGTTTGCTGGGGTCATACACAGCTAGGACTGGGGCAGAACAAAGAGCATCTTTAAGGGTCTGGTAGGCAGCCTGCTGCTCTTCCCCCCACACATACCCTATGTCTTTCTTAGTAAAGTCAGTCAGTTTATTGGCCTTTGTTGAATAGTTCTCAATAAATCTCCTATAGTAGTTAGGCAACCCGAGGAAGGATCTAACTTCAGAGACAGACTGTGGTACACGCCAGTTCCTTATGGTGTGGACCTTCTTAGAATCCACACTGATGCCTTTTTTGCTGACAACGAGGCCTAGAAATTCAATACTTTCCTTGAAGAAATCACATTTGCTCATTTTAGCATATAACTGATTTCTTCTCAGAGTATCTATGACTGTCTTTAAGTGTTCAGCATGCTGAGCTTCATCCTAAGATAAAATTAAAATATCATCCAGAAAAACTTGCACAAACTCATCCACGTAAGGTCTGAAATTGTCGTTTATAGCGCCCATGAAGGTTACAGGAGCATTAGTCAGTCCAAATGGCATCACGTTGAAGTCATAGTGTCCATAACGTGTGTAGAAGGCAGTCTTGTGTTCATCCCCATCAGCAATTCCGATTTGATGATAACCACTCTTGATTTTTATCTTACTGAACACTTCAGCACCAGCCAGGGTATCAAGCAAGTCCTCGATTCTGGGTAAAGCATACTTTTTCTTTACTGTGATTCTGTTAAGAGCTCTGTAATCATCGCACATCCGCATACTCCCATTGTATGGTCATAGATTTATAAAGTGCATTTTTGAGTTTCATGAAAGTATGTTCTGATTGTAGAGTAGTGTAGAGTGCATTTTTGTGGTCATTTTGATATAAAGTTCGTCGAATTTGGTCAGTATTGAGAGAGTTACGGAATTCTGAAGTTTCAATAGTTTTGAGGTCGGTTGACGACTGTCCTGAATTCGTGGTAAGCGCGACCGTCGGATTGACCCACAGCGTCGAGCGATCTGGCCCGTTCGAATGAACTCAAACCTTCACGTATGTTCGGCTGACGCGGAGTGCCGACTAGGTCGATTTACCTATAAGTTTCGGTTTAGCCTAGCGCGTCTAAGATAGAATATTCTAGTAATGTCGATGCATGTATGTGGACGTCAATTCGGCCCGACACGTCAGATTAGACTGATCTGGCTTACTCACGAATATTCTGGAAGGGACAATTTGACGAACACTTAGGAAAATCCGTAGCTTCCTCCTAGGGAGGAGCACTTAGGCAGAAAATTATAAATAGGCATAACTTCTTTGTTTCTTATCAGTTTTCACTTCTGTAAATTTCTACGAGTTTGTAATGACAAGGCCTTTCATCCTACATCATTTGTGAGCAGTTTCTTGCTACTCAAAATGTTGAGTATTTTTTCTAAGCTTTCTTAGTGATATGCCGCTGCACTCTCTAGTATGATGGCAACTAGTTCCTTTCCTCGTGAGTTACTACGCTTCCACTAGGGCACTCTGCCCCTTTCACCCATAAAAGAGGATGGGTGCGCCATAAGGTGATTTACTGGGGGAAATATAACCATTTTCCTCAAGCTCTGCAATTTGTGTTTTCAATTCTTCGCTTTCCACATAAGACAAGCCATAAGTGCGTTGCCAGGGTGGCTGACTCCCCGGTAATAAATCAATCCTATGATTTACTTCCCTCTTAGGTGGTAGTCTGGGAGGCATATTCAAAACATCGGTGTACTGAGCAACAATTTTTGCAGCAGTAGGGTGCTCCGGAGGGCTTACCTTTTTCTCAACCACTTCTTCAGGTTGAGGAGGTACTTCTCTTAGCAGCAGACAGACATTCTGTCTTCCTTCTGGTTCCAAATTTTGATGAACTCCATCGCATTCAGCAATATGCATCCTCCTGGAAGCCTCTTCTTTTCCTTCATTTGCCATCCATACAGGACAAGAGGAAGAGCACTGGTGGGTGTCAAGTTAGTCTGCCCAACACGGGCTCCTCTTACTTTAACTGTACCTTTCCTCCAACACACTTCAGCTTGATGTCTTCTAAGCCAGGACCTGCCTAGCACGAGATCATAAAAGCCAGTGTTGAGTACCTCAAATGTAAGCGTTTCAGTTAGAACTGCAATGCCAGAACTTAACTGGACCTCAAGAGGCTTAGTTATAACTCCTCCCGGGATACTTGAGGCATTCCCAAGGAAATTTTTTCTATTCCCTTGGGTGACAGTAGGCAGCCTTAGCCGCTTAACTAAGTCCTTATGGATAAAAGTATGTGACGCCCCTCCATCAACAAATGCCCTCACCTTCCTACCTGCAATCATGCAATGCAGTAGGCTAGGGGGGACTGTCTTTTCCTGACTTTCGCATTGTTCTCCTGACTTAGCAAAGAAATGTTGGACATCAGGTGGAACAAGAGCATCCAGAGTGTGCACCCTCTGGATGTCTATATTGCTGATGGTCTTCTTTATCTGGTTGTCAGGCATGCATAGTGAATCCTGTTCAGCAGGACCCATAATACTGTTGCGGTCTTTTAAAGGCTGGCCCTTTCTCTTGACCTTGGGGAGGTTCTTGGCTGGACACTCCTCTCTGGAGTGGCCCAATTGTTGGCGATGAAAGCAAATAGACTTTGCTGAGGCTGGTCTTGGCTTAGTCCTACCACCACCTCTTCCATAGGCACCTCGAGAGTAACCACCTCTACCTCTAAAGTGTATAGCAATATACTCATACTCGTTCTCATCACCCTGATCATCCTCAACCTGGTCTCCTTCAATTGCATTGTAGGAAGCGTGCGGCTTTTTGACAATCTTAGACACGAAAGCATTACTCTGGCGCTTGTGATTGAACTGTTGTTGATCCCAGGCATCAGCGTCTGGATCAAGTTAGCCAATTTCTCTTATTTCTTTTCAACAAAATGACTTGAGACTTCGGAGTTTGTAATGAATCAGTATATTGGTCAATATGATATTCAATTACTAATATTTGTTAAATATGTTCAGCCTGCTGTACTCTAGTTATTATATTTAGTCCGCTGGATTTTAGAAAAATATAACTTTTATAACTGAAATGAATCGACTTCCTAAAAAGGCGATCAGTAATTAATGAAAATCTTTATATCAGCAAGTAATCTTTGCGGTATTTTTTGTTGATTAATTAAACAGCAAAAGACAACACACTAGCAGTGTACAATACTCGTAAGTCAAATGGAAGTAAACTAGCATCAATAATGCAATCAGTAAACTCACACATAAGCAAGGCTAGGAGACAGTGCATATCAATGGCTTCTCGTCTTGGATTCAGATCTCTCTCAGTAAGCTGTACAAGAGAGTTGGCCTCGTTTTCGAATGCCAAACTTGGGAGCAATACCTAGCATATGTACATGGAATGAGTTTACTGTTCAACGGTCAGTGCGATGGCACCGCCTACCCGGGAGTTAACCACGCTGGTAGGACCTCGGTGAACCAAATCCACCGCCATCTCCTATCATCTCAAATTGCCATCCATCCTAAAGATGTCATCTGGCCATTCATCTAGCATACCACACTTAGTTGCATACCTAGGCAATTCGGTGCTACCGAGTACGAAAGTCACCTGGCTGTCTAAGACCGTGTCAGCAAGTTGACTTAAGTAGACTTCAGCCTGCCGCTTCCAACTGAGTCATTGTAATGAATCAGTATATTGGTTGATATAATATTCATTTAAATGTAACAGCTAAATAAGTTCAGCCTGCTGAACTCTAGTTAATAATCAGTCAGCTGAACTTTATATCCAATATTAGATTAATGCCTCAGCCGGAAGCAGCAAGCTAAAGTCAGCTTAAGTCAGCTTGCTGACACATTCTTTGACAGCCAGCTGACTCCCGTACTCGGTCGCAGCGAACTGCCTAGATATGCATCTAAGTGAGATATGCTAGATGAATAGCCAGATGACATCTCTAGGATGGATGGCGATTCGGGATGATGGGAGATGGCGGTGGATTTGGTTAACCGAGGTCCTACCAGCGTGGTTAACTCCCGGGTAGGCGGTGCCATCGTCTTCGCCGTTGAAAAGTATACT
This sequence comes from Mesotaenium endlicherianum, assembly GCA_009602735.1. Taxonomy (NCBI): domain Eukaryota; kingdom Viridiplantae; phylum Streptophyta; class Zygnematophyceae; order Zygnematales; family Mesotaeniaceae; genus Mesotaenium; species Mesotaenium endlicherianum. The sequence goes on along the minus strand of WELA01004636.1, from coordinate 21,921 downwards.
CATTCCATGTACATATGCTAGGTATTGCTCTCGAGTTCGGCATTTAGAAACGAGCCCAACTCTCTTGTAAAGCTTACTGAGACAAATCTGAATCCAAGGCAAGAAGCCATTGATATGCATTGTCTCCTAGCCTTGCTTATGTGTGAGTTTATTGATTGCATTATTGATGCTAGTTTACTACCATTTGACTTACGAGTATTGTCCACTGCTAGTGTGTTGCCTTTTGCTGTTTAATGAATTAACAAAAAATACTATAAAGATTACTTGCTGATATAAAGATCTTCATTAATTGTTAATCGCCGTTTTAGTAAGTCAATTCATTTCATGTGTTCACTTGTGTGATAATCAACATGTATGTGTAGTCGGTCCAGTCTACTCAATGTTTGATGTATGTGTCGATGTCTAGAGTTTGGGATGACTAGGATTGCAACTAGGATCTAGGGTTGGGAGTGGGTAAAGATCCCCCTAGCACCAACTGAGGGAAAAGCCCACTGCCGTTCTTGGAAAGCGAAAAAATGACCTCCAGCAACTACACTGTTGTTAAGAGAAAGAAAATGTTATTATGAGAGTAATCTTGTAATGCGAGTTCCAACTTTAGCAGGACTATGAAACATGGGAAAGTGGCCGAGGCAGCGAGGTGTCAATCTTTCCTATCGGTGATTGGAGCAAGTTAGTCTAGGATGGCTGCAGCTAGACTTATCCGAGCAAGAGATAGGGCAGCAACCTTTAGTACCGCGGCTAGCTAACAGGAGTCTCAGCATAGGCAAGATCTCCGGCTTCACACTTAGCAAGGACCAGTCTTCGGGCAGCTGGCATACGTAAGTGATAAACAAGAGTACGAGCAAACAGGTTGAGTCAATGTGTGTTTAGGTAACCAAAGTAGACATACAGAAACTAATACCTGCTTTGGCATTAGCTAGGCACCTAAGTAACTACGAAATCCGCAATTATTCTCTCTGTCATCAGGGACAAAAAACCCTGTGGGCAACTAAGGATGCAACGCCGCGTTCATCTTGAGAACGTGTTCATCGGAGGGAAGAAGGAGAATCACTCGTAGAGTAGTCCGATACTCATCTACACTCCCTAACCAATTAGGCAGCTCAAGATGCTCGTTGCTGATAACGCGCCCCACCCCTAACTAATGGTCACGCCAGTCGGTGGTCAACAGGGTCAATGTACTATTTCATGTGGACTCGCGACTTCCGGTGGCGAGGTGCGTGTGAAAAGGTCGGCGAGACCTACATAGTCCGGGGCGTCCCATGGCAGCTCAAAAGCGGTCCTCATGGGCGGACGGAAAGCTAGTAACACCACTTCCTGCATACCCCTAACTGGCATGATCCTCACCTATTATCCCACGCCTTCCCCCTATAAGCTTGCATATTGCTGCTGCAAAGAAAGGCGACTCTAACATGGCAGGTTTGTATAAGACTTGACAGCTGTCGCAGCTTAGGCTGTCAAGAGCAGACAACGTTGGCACACGTGTCAACTAGGGCTGGCAATGGGTAAGAACCCTCCTAGCACTAAGTGGGGGAAAAGCCCGTTGCCATTCTTGGAAAACGAAAAAAGCACTTAGTGGGGAAAAAGCCCACTGCCATTCTTGGAAAGCGAAAAAAATGGCCTCTAGCAACTACATTGCTGTTGAGAGAAAGAAAATGCATGAGAGTAATGCGAGTTCCATCTATAGAAACAACCCCCCCAGTAGATGTGGAGGGGCCTAACGGAGGAACGGACATGGTAGCTAAAAAATGAGGAGCATTTGCAAAGCCTTAGGGAAGGACTTTAGGAGAGGCGGCGTAAAAAAGTTAGGAGAGACGTTATCTAACGAGAGGGTCTGAACAGTGGTAATCGGGTAGACATCTATGAGACAGCAAAGGCTGGCATCAATGGGCGAGCAGCGACCGTCGGCGAAGAAGTACGAACGGCACCACATGTGAAGGTGAAGAAGTTGTCAGTCAGCGCCTGGCGAGCGGCGGGCGTTAGCAGGGGCGGGAGTAGGTGGTTAGCACCAGAGCACGGCGACCACTCCCACCATGGCGTGGAAGGCAAGGTACCTGAGAGGGACAATAAGGAAACGTAGGGAGGAGAGGGGAACGCAGTGGTGGGAGCCCTGAGCTACGCAACACACAAGGGACAGTGCCACGACCCAACAAGAACACGCGAGAGCGGGAGGGCAAAGACAAGCTAGATGCCAGTCCCAATCACAAGCATCACACAGGAGCATAGAAGCGGGACGGCGCGAGGATCCACACTGAGAGCAGGGGTAGTTAGCAAGGACCGTGGCCAGCAAGGGATTGACCTTATGGACAATGTTGGGTAAATGACAAGGCACGCCATTAGTAATGTGTTCACGCAGACTGCGGTTATCAGAACCTCCAAGAGTCATGACGCAGCTGGGAGAGACGGTGCACACACGGAGAATGATAGGACTGGCTTGTACATCAAGAGTGTCATGTGTTTCACGCTGCAGGTATGCGTAGTCCCCCACCTGAGACTTAGTGAGGCGTGGCTTATAAAAGCCACTGCGCAAGCGTGCATAACGATGGGTGTCCCGGTGTTGAGCAATCAAAAGGTTGCTCATAGCGATCGGGAGGTGTTGACGGAAAAGGAGGGCGCGGTCACGCAAGTGTGTAGAGAGGAAAGTAGGGTCATTGAGGTCCAGGGGAGAAGTAAGACGACGGCGGAGAGCAGATGGCAGCAAAGGTTCACAACCAAAGAGGAGGAAGTAAGATGAGTTGGAGAAAAGAGGAGCATGATTGCTAGAATTATAACCCATGCATAGCCAGGGGATGTGCAAGTCCCAGTTGCCGGCGTCATGAGCCAAGCAAAACTTGCGTAAGCCACGCTTGACTGTCTGAACAACGCGTTCTGCAAGCCCATTGGCCTGCGGGTGATCACGTGAGGTGGTACGATGATCGATAAACGAGCGTTCCAACAACTGTGCTATCTCGCGTTGAAACTCAGCCCCCCAATCCGTAAGGACTTTGGCGCAAGCGCCATAACGACACAACACTCGTTTTGTGAAGGCAGAAGCAATGTAGGAACTAGATTTGTCAATGAGATTAACAAGTTCAATCCACTTGGTAAAATATTACACCATCACGACTCACGAGCACATATCGGTAGCTGCGTTTAGAAGGCGGCAAAGGGACCAGCCAGATCAAGGGACCAACGGTAGAAGAGACCGCGTATAGGTAGGGGTTGAAGAGTGGTTGGAGTAGCACGCACGCGATCGCAGATAACACAAGCCCGGACTGCAGCAGCCACTTGCAGCACTAACCCATTCCACCAGTATTCTGTCTGCAGCAAGGCTGACGTGCAACGTGCGCCAAAATGACCGGACTCGAGATGCACGTGCGTGATAAGAGCAGGAAAATGAGAGAGAGGAGGAACTATTTTCGACAAACCGTGCAAAATACGGAGGAGGATACCATCCTGCTAGCGATAGCGCTGGCTACAGTGGGATATGCAATCGTGTTTGTTAGACGAGGTATTCAGAGGGCAGGATTGAGTGCGGAGGTAATGCAGGACGGGTTCATCCTCCGAGAGAGCGGATGGGACTGGATGAGACGAAACAGCAGACGGAGGTACGATTTCAGACAACCCTAGAAAGTACAAAGCATGCCAAGCGGGTAACAACTGTTCCTGCTGTTGAGACGCATCACGTACCCCTGTCGGGTCCAAGTCAGACGGATCAGGGTTCCGACTTAAGCCATCAGCATCTTGATGGCATAGACCAGCTTTGTGCTCGATGGTGAAATTATGTTCTTGCAAGATAAGGGCCCATTGGGCATGCTTTTCAGTAAGGCGTTGGTTAGTCATCAACCACCGTAAGGGTTGGTGGTCTGTGACAAGAGTGGAGTGTGTTCCATACAGGTAAGGACGGAAATTGATGACCCCCCACACAGCTGCCAAGCATTCCCCCTCGTAGAAACTATAATTACGCTCGGCGGGATTATTACTGCGGCTAGCGTAGGCGACAACGTACTCATGCCCCTCAACGTCGGCCTGAGCCAGCACTGCCTCTAAGCCGAGATGGCTCTAGTCGGTGTGTAAAACAAATGGGCGAGTGTAGTCTGGTCGTTGTGGAATAGGAGCGGAAGCGAGGAGAAGTTTGTGGTGGTCGAACGCAACTTGACAAGCTGGAGACCAGATATAAGCTACATCCTTTTTAAGTAGTGCGTTAAGCGGTGCGGCGATGGCGCTAAAATCGGGACAAAAGTGGCAATAATATCTCGTGATACCCATAAAAGCTCGGAAATGGGAAACATCGGTGGGAATAGGTAGGCGTTGGATAGCGTCTACCTTGACTTGTTGAGGCGTGAGTCCTCCGGGAACGATGAAATGCCCCAGATAGGCAATTGAGAGGGTAGCTTGTTTACACTTGCCAGGATGGCATGTCAGGCCAGCCTGACACAAGCGATGCAACACTTCCTGCACGTGCTTCAGGTGCTTTGCTACGTTACTACTAAAGATCTGGACGTCGTCAATATAGCACCTAGCGAAAGAATATCCAGAGAGAACCCTATCCATTACGCGTTAAAATTGCGCGGGCGCATTCTTAAGCCCAAATGGCATAACACGCCATTGATAGAGCCTCTGACCCCCCCAGAACGCGATATTGTGCTTATCAGGAGGATCAATTAAGATCTGATCAAAACCTTGTCGTAAATCCAGGACGTTCGTGCGTCTTCCAAAATATGAAAGATGTCTTCGGCTAAGGGCATGGGATAACGGTGGAGTTTCGTCACAGCGTTCAACTCTCTGTAGTCCCCACACATGCGTTTTTCAGTGTAGTTTCCTTCAAGGTCCTTCTTAGCGGGCATGACCGTGGGAGCGGCAAAATCGAACATAGATTCTTCGATTAGGCCAACTTGCAGCAATTTTGCACATTTCTCGTCTATGATGTCACGCTCGACTTTACTATGACGATACGGTCGTTTGAAAGCTGGTTATATGGTGGTGAGTTCAATAGTCATTTGGGAAAGGGTACAAACACCTAAGTTCATCACTGAGCGTGCAAAATAGTCTTTGTTCTGGGTGAGCATATTGAGGAAAGCATCAGTTTTGTCCTTAGTCAACTGTGTGCCCAAGTCCCAAGTATGTGCTGAGACGGGCTGACGGGAGACTGGCAAGGGCGAGATGGTTAATTGCTATGCGGACAGCGAGAAAGTGTGAGGATCAAATTCTTCGATTGACACCCCTCCCCCTGATCAAAAATGGAAGCGTGGTAACTAGGAATAGCATGCCGAGGGTGTGGGAGAGAGGAGTTAAGAGCAGGGAGGATGGAAAAGAACCAGGTTAAAGCGTGGACATCCATGACACGCCCGAGTAATTGACATCGTTGAGAATCGGTGAGCAGCGGAGAGTGAGTGGCGTGAGGAAGGAAACCCAGAGCCCGTTCGAGTTTGGACGCGTTAGGTTCGACGTAAGAAGAAGTCAAACACCATGCCCCGACCGTAATCGCGAGAGGCATACAAAGAAGGGCGGTTGACAAGTGTGGGGAACGCAGCGCATGGACGCCCCGGGTGATTAATACAACAGAAAGAGGGGTGATCATCATTGCGGACCTCCATAGGGCAAGGGAGGATATCAGATAGTACTTAAATCGAGACGTGAAAGATGGGCTGCTGGTGTAGGAAGAGGAGGGAGAGTCTGGACTTGAGGAACGACCGGAAGGGTAAAAGCAAGTTGGATCTACTGGCAGGTAGCCTAGGAGATGACATGCGAGGAGGGAGACGGATCGGAAGAGGAGACGGTGAAGCAAGAGGCAGCAAAACTGGAAGACTGTGACGACGGATGAGTGAATATGACAGGGAGGTAACCCAGGTGGAGGCCTTCGGACTGGTGATTGACACGGTATGAGGCATAACCTTGCCAAGAGTCGATGGCCAACCCAATAATGAAGTTAAATTATTGGCCGAGAAGGATGTCATAAGCCGTGAATTAGGTCACCATGCGTTGGGCATACAAGGTGACTTCAGCGGGTGTGGAGACATTGAGGGTAATAGGCAATTGACGACGTGTTTGGAAAGCGGTGTGTGTCTGAGCAAACATAGCGGTCGAGACAAAGTTTGGACATGGGTCGAGATCAGCGGGGGTGAGACCCAAGTTTTGACACATGACCGCCCCTAAGAGCACCGATTGAGCCCCAGTGTCCAGGATGACCACGCGGGGAGCTAGATTGTTGATGAGGAAGCATGAGTGGCGGTTATCAAGCATAGTGTTACGAGGGAAAGCCAGAAGGCGAGCTTTTGGTGAGAGGTAGGAGGAAGGGGAGACGTACCGGGGAGGAACCTGCGAAATAAAAAAGGGCGTGAAAGCGGGAGCGGCTGGAGGAAGCCTATTAGGCACGGAAGGAGAGACGGATGCGTCGGACGATGCAGCCAGGGCCGGAGTCTCTAACGGCAGCAACTGGTTGGCAGCGAGATCGTCAAGGTCCTCGCTGGGACCGTGGGACGACGTTTTGTTGCTCAACGTGAGATTGGGCATGGACGTAGGCGTAGATGAAGTAGATTCCTGGCATCGACGTGCCAGCTTGCGCGTGACGTGCGCTTGTGCTTGCGCCTCAGGAACGATCTCGGGTGTGATAAACAGGGAACCTATGCGCACCCCCTCAGCACGCGGCACGACTGCAGGTGGGACACTGCGCAAATCTGGAGGATTGACATTGCCTGAGGTGAATTTGGATGACCTAGGCAGGTGCGCCGTGGGCCTCTTCAGAGGTCGTCCATGATCGGGACCTAGGGGAGCAGGAGGAAGTCTTACTGCTGCATCAGTGCGGACAACCCGTCTATTCTGAACCGCTAGTGCCGTGGATGAGCATAATGGTGACAAATCATCAGCCACACAGAACGCGGAATTCGGTGGGCGAGGGTATGGACAAGGTCTACCGGGCAGGAGTCGCGGTTGTGGATGAAGTCCAACGTAGCTGACAGGATCAGGCTGCATGCCCACGCGTCTGTGTATGTCCTGTAGGCTATCTTGCAGGGCAGCCAGTTGTTGGCGAACAAAGAACTCGTTGGCAGGTTGGGTAGCTGGAGGCTGAGGTGCCAGCGGAGGAGGTTGATTAGGGTAGGCTGGACCAGGAAGCCCCGGAACGTATGGCTGCAGGTAGGGAACTCCAGCTTGTGGGGGCGGCAGCAAGGGCGGCAATTGGACAGCCGTTGCCGGGACATTGTCAATGGAGTGGGAGGCTTGGGGCAATGAATCCACCCGGCAGGAGCTTTGTGCGAGAACAAGTGATAGCAATCAGCCAAAAGATGCCCTCGTCGTTTACAGTGATCACAAGTCACCCGCTTGGGCGCCAAGGCTGGAACCGCCCCCGTTTGCGGCGTCGTCACTGTGCTACCTACACTGCACGAGCGGCGGAGGAGGATTGTTTAGTGAAGCGATGGTCGCACGCAACAGCAGCAGCTACCATTTTGAGCTGCTCCGCCCACGCACAAATTTGATTTAGGGTACGTTTGGTGGGATTTGAAAGCGCGTACAGCTGTTGGAGTTTGTCCTGCAACGTAGGCATAGCAAGCATGTAGTGAAAGCATGCGTCATCCACACCGAGAAGTAGTCCAGTCTCCTAAATCAGCTTGCTGAAACGATGACGGAGCATGAGGGGTGTCTCGCCCGTGCATCGCTCTAACCCGCGGATCTCGTTTTGCCAAGCCATTGGATTGAGGGGGTAGGCCTTTTGCAACAAGTCCAAAAACACGACCACACAATCAACTGGGAGGTCAGGCTGGAGAGCATGAGGAGGAATGTGTACTCCCGTTAGGGCTTGTCGTTGTCGCTGTTGGACATCGCGCTGTTGCATGTCGTGCGCTCTGGCAGCGGCCACTTGGATGAGAGTCGCGTAACCTGGCAAGCTTAGTTCTTTTGGGCCAGGCTCTGCTTCCATATCGCCCAATGGTAGGACTGGGTTGGCCCCTCCCCCTGCAAGCCCTCGTACCAGGATCCTGTCTTCCCCCAATGCTCCACTCCCACCTTCTCCAGCGTCACCGGCCGCCCCTCCAGCCGCTGCTGGTGCGACGGGCGACACTGGTGGGTTGCCCCCAGGGGGTATGCCTTAGATGATGAAGGTTTTGCTTCTTGTAGAGTGTCAAGGCGTCATTGTTGAGGTAGTTAGGACGCATAAGGAAGAAGTCATCCCGCGTTACTGTCTCGTTGCGCGCCCGCAGAACCGCGAAGGACGCCTTTAAGCGGGAGCGGAAAGTGTGCAATGACATCCCGGAAGGCTTTCTTGAAAAGAGCTGGTGCGCTGTCAGCGCTAATTCCGACGCCATCTCGTCCTCTAGGGAACTAATTTAAGAGACGTCGGGCTTTACCCAATCAGTTTCCTCCGGTGCTATGGCACTCCTCTCATCTATCTCACTGGGAGATGTGTCAGGGTAAAATGGTTCTAGTGGAGAAGGGTCTAGGAAGGACTCTGGGTGTCTGAAGGGCAACCCACTACGAGTTCGTCCTGGCTAAGGGAGCATACACCCCATCCATCCTAAGTATGGACAGGACAATATTGAAAGAACTGGTGCTAACCCTCAAGAGCCAGCCAGACTCTTGTTGAGGAAGCAACTAGAGTAGCACCTTCTCTTTTCTGCCTAAGCTAGGTTTCTCACCAACGGTGCGCCCCACTAATTTGGTGATTAGATTTTGTATGTGAAAGTTGTTGACAATCATCGTCAACCATTTCTCAATCTTTCTCAAGACAAGGCAATCAATTTGCTTGTAGCTTACTCACAACACTTGTAAGCATGCACACACATGACACCAAGAGGAGCACAATCATTCTTAGGCTCAACTCTTTCGTACTCAAGTGTATTCTCACACAGCTTCTCTGCCTCTCTACATTCACAGTGGCGGTTGCTAACCTACCTCAAAGTCATCAACAATCCTAGTCATCCCAAACTCTAGACATCGACACATACATCAAACATTGAGTAGACTGGACCGATTACACGTATATGTTGATTATCACACAAGTGAACACATGAAATGAATCGACTTACAAAAAAGGCGATTGACAATTAATGAAGATTTTTATATCGACAAGCAATCTCTATGGTACTTTTTATTAATTGATTAAACAGCAAAAGGCAACACACTAGCAGTCGACAATACTCGTAAGTCAAATGGTAGAAAACTAGCATCAATAATGCAATCAGTAAACTCACACATAACCTTAGTGAGAGAGATCTGAATCCAAGGCGAGAAGCCATTAATATGCACTGTCTTCTAACCTTGCTTATGTATGAGTTTATTGATTGCATTACTGATGCTAGTTTACTTGCATTTGACTTGCGAGGATTTTCCACTGCTAGTGTGTTGTCTTTTGCTGTTTAGTCACCTAACATAAAGTACCATAGAGATTACTTGCCGATATAAAGATCTTCATTAATTGTCAATCGCCTATTTGGTAAGTTGATTCATCTCAATGGTATCGGAGCTGTTATCACAGTCTTCTTTGTATGGTTAGAACAAGGTCTCAAACTTGCAACTTCCGAGACATGGAGAATCAAAATAACGAGATTGTCAAAAACCAGGCTGAAAGCCATGTAGCGGAAGCCGTACCTACTCTGAAGCAGTGGCAGATACTGTAGCTAGAGCAGCTGCAGAAGAGGCAGCTGCTATTGCTGCGATTGCAGCACAGCAGGCTGAGGAGGAGAGAGTCAGATTAGAAGCTGAACGATTAGCAAAAGCTACTGAGGGTACAGAAGGAGTGAAGGACAGCCAATGGAAGAGCGCACTGTCGAAGAACTCATGGCAGCAAGGGCCAATGTTTTGAACCCACCTCCTGCTGTACAGCTCAATGTGCCTCTAGGTCAAATTTGTGACCGGCTGAATGTGGCAGGAATTGCGCTGCAGGAGCAAAAAGGACTGTTGAGGATACTACTCAGCAAGTGGATGCCATTGTTGCTGCTGCATTTGCTAGACACCCACCTCAGAGTGTAGATTTGGAAGCATTGTTAATGCAAATGCAATTGCAAATGACGAGCATGTATCAGTCCCAGTAGGAGGAAAAAAGAATCATAATGTCCCTACTGCGGGACAGAGACCAACTGGGTTCTCAAACCATTGGTGGTGGTGGTAGAGGGCCTAGTAAGCCTAAGCCAAAATCTCCCCAGGACTATGATCCTGACGGAAACAGATAGTATTACCTGATCAAGTTTCTTGATGATGTTGAGCAGTGGCTGGAGAATCACCCAGAGCTGCAGGATTACGAGAAGGTCAGGCACACTGGTGCTCTACTGAAAGGCAGCGCAGCAGACTGGTGGCTTTATTGGAAAGGAGAGCGTAAGGCTCAGCAACTCGGTGACCCTACTTGGGTAGAGTTCGTCGAGAAACTGCATGAGAAGTTTGATGTCATCAATCTGCAGGAGAAAGCTATCTATGCAATAATCTCCTTGACACTGAAGTAAACCACTTCGATTCCTAAGTTTGCTTAGAAGTTCCAGGAGAACATGATGAAGCAGCCAGACTTGCCAGAGCGGTATAGGATAGCATACTTCAGGTATGGCTTGAAATCCGAGGTCTCAGGTCATTTTGATGAAATAAATATGAGAAACTGGCTAACTTGATCCAGGACGCTGATGCTTGTGATCAGTAGCAGTTTAATCACAAACACCAGAGTAATGCCTTGGTGTCTAAGATTGTCAAAAAGCCCCACGATTCCTACAATGCAATTGAAGGAGACCAGGCCGAGGATGATGAGGGTGATGAGTACGAGTATGAGTATAATGCTATACAGTCTAGAGGTAGAGGTGGTTACTCTTGAGGTGGCTATGAAAGAGGTGGTGGTAGAACTAAGCCGAGACCAGCCTCAGCAAAGTCTGTTTGCTTCCATTGCCACCAATTGGGCCACTTCAGAGTGCAATGTCCAGCCAAGCACCTTCCAAAGGTCGAGAGAAAGGACCATCCTTTAAAAGACAGCAACAATCAGTAATCCAGTCTACTGACTGTGAGGATGCTAGAGATAGTGAGTCGTCACTAGCTGCCCTTGTAGCAGGTATTATGAGTCCTGTTAAACTGGATTCACTATGCATGCCCGACAACTAGATAAAGGAGACCATCAGCAATATAGACGTCCAGAGAGTGCACACTCTGGATGATCTTGTAGCGAAACAGGTGGAGGTAGATACGGCCACAAGTAATTGTCTGCTGTCAAGCCTGCAAGTTAAGGAGCTATGCAGGATGAATTAGGTGAAGGAGATGTACCTTGTTTCGGTGGCCCTGGCCAGGTTATCAGATGGAGCAAGCGTGAATCCTAACAGCCTAGATGAATGTACATTGCCGGAGGAGCAAGTAGTGGTGTGTGATCCCCTTGCTCAGAAGGAGCGGAGCCCAACTGCTCAAGAGAAGAAGCCTGTTGAGATGCCTGCCCAAATTAAAGCACTGTTGGAGGAGCTAATTGCAGGATTTCCTCTACAGATAGCTATGGAGCAAAAAATTGAGTTGGAACCAGGGAGCAAGCCGCCAGTGAGACCCGCCTATCGTCAATCGTTTGCGGAGTTGGATGAGTTGAATAAGCAGCTGACAGAGTTGTTGGAGAAGGGATTCATCCAACCCAGCGAGTCTCCATTTGCAGCACCAGTCTTATTTGTGAAAAAAAGGATGGGACTATGAGAATGTGTGTTGACTACCGGACCTTGAAGAAGATCACGATCAAGAACAAGTTCCCACTTCCACCAGTGGACGATTGACAGGCTTGTTGGGGCGAAGTATTTCTCAAAGATTAATTTGAGAAGTGGCTATTCCCAGGTACGGATTGCAAAAGGAGACGTTCAAGATACTGCTTTCAGGACTCGCTATAGTTTATTTGAGTTCACAGTCATGCCTTTTGGGTTGACTAAAACACCGGGTACATTCATGGGACTCATGAATAGTATCTTCAGACCCTATTTGGACCAGTTTGTGGTGGTATTTTTTGACGACATCCTGATCTATTCGAAGACCTTGGAAGAGCATGTGGAGCATCTGAGGCAGGTGTTGGAGGTCTTGAGAGATCAGAAGATATATGGAAAGATGAGCTAGTGCGACTTCTGTCTCAAGGAGGTTGAGTTTCTTGGGCACATAGTGGGAGTTGAAGGAGTCAAGGGGGAGCAGAAGAAGGTGCAAGCAGTCAGAGATTGGTCGTTACCTGCTGATATTCATCAACTCAGGAGTTTCCTCGGCATGGCGGACTATTATTGACGTTTCATAGCAGGATTTGCCAAGGTGTGTGCACCACTCACGGACATGTTAAAGAAGCAGGAGAAGTGGCTATGGGGTGACAAGGAGCAGCAAGCTTTTGAGAAGATTAAGGAGCTGTTGACACAGGCACCTGTGTTGGCAATTGCAAGTCCAGAGCTTCCTTTCACCATCATCACGAACGCATCATACTTTGCAGTGGGAGCCATTTCTCTCCAGGAACAGGGTAAAGGATTGCAACCTGTGGCATACGAGAGTAGAAAGTTGAGTCCTGCTGAGCAAAACTATGCAGCACAGGAGCGGGAGATGTTGGCTATTATCCAGGCTTTGAGGTTTTGGACGGAAGGAAGGTTATGTGGACGGAAGGAAGGTATTTATCAAGACCGACCACAAGGGCTTGGAGAAGTTCATGACACAACCAACGTTGACATCAAGACAGGCAAGGTGGATGGAGTTTTTTCAACAGTTCGACCACAAGATTGAGTATGTACCTGGGAAGATCAACCTTGCAGACGCTTTATCCAGGAGGTGTGACCTTGCAGCTGTCTCAGTCATCAAGGAGAGCATGGACTTCAAGGAGAAGCTTCAGAGAGGCAATGAAGAGGACTCAGAGTTTGTCGACGGTGGAGCAGCTGAGTCCAACTCGAGCATACAGAAGAAGGACGGCATATGGTATTATGGTGATTCTAAGAGAGGGTGGTACCTGACATCAAGGAGCTACGCGACCTACTACTTGCGGAGCATCATAATTGCTTATATGCTGGACACTTTGGAAGCGAGAAGACGGCAAGCGTGCTGAAACGGGACTACTATTGGAGAAATATGGACAAGGACATCGAGGAGTGGATAAGAAGTTGCAGCGCGTGACAGCAATACAAGACACCAAATAAAAAAAAGGGAGGTACCCTGCAACCCCTACCTATTCCAGAGTATTCTTGGGAGCAGATTGCTATGGACTTCATCACGTCGTTATCGATGAGTGGTGAAGGGCACGATGCAGTATGGGTTGTGTCTTATAGACTCAACAAGATGGCACACTTCATTCCCATGAAGGAGACTTGTACGGCAGCAGATGTGGTAGGCTACTCTTTGATCATATTTTCAGACTACATGGGTTGCCGAAGGTGATTGTTTTTGATCGGATCCAAGGTTTACTAGCAACTTTTGGCGGTCATTGTTTACTTTGATAGAAACCAAGCTAAGTATGAGCACTTCCTATCATCCTCAGACAGACGAGCAGAGTGAGAGGCTCAACAGAACTCTGCAAGAGGTGCTCAGGAGTTTCACTATGGAAGACTCTTCAGAGTGGGACAAGAAGTTGCCAGGGTTGGATTTTGCCTACAACAACAGCATGTAGGGAATCCACCAAGCAGTCATCATTCACTATGGTGTATGGGAGAGAAGTATATCATCCAGGGAACATCTTGTTGGAGAAGGCCAAGGAGACTTAGGTTCCTACTACACAAGCTTTTATGGAGCAGATGGCCAAGACTTGGGACAAGGCGAAGACTTGTATTCGGAAGGCACAAGAAGAGCAAGTCAAGCATGCTAACAAGCACAGGACAAAAGTGACATTCCATGTGGGTGACAAGGTACTCTTGTCAACAGAGAATCTACCTTTCACAGGCTAGAGAAAACCGCGGGCACGGTTTACAGGTTCCTTTGTGGTGCCCAAGCAGGTTAATCCAGTGACCTACAAGTTGGAACTTCCTTCAGGCTGGCGTATCCATGATGTGTTCCATGTCAGTTGTTTGCGGCCATATGTTGACGTTAAATTGAAGGAGACCGGGCTGAGGATGATCAGGGTGATGAATATGAGTATGAGTATAATGCTATACAGTCTAGAGGTAGAGGTGGTTTCTCTCGAGGCGGCTAGGGAAGAGATGGTGGTAGGACTAAGCCAAGAACAGCCTCATCCAAATCTATTTGCTACCATTGCCAGCAGTTGGGCCACTACAGAGAGCAGTGTCCAGTCAAGCACCTCCCGAAGATCGAGAGAAAGGACCAGTCTTTAAATGACCGCAACAGTCAGTAATCCAGTCTACTGACTATGAGGATGCTAGAGATAGTGAGTCGTCACTAACTGCCCTCGTAGCAGGTATTATGGGTCTTGCTGAACTGGATTCACTATGCATGCCTGACAACCAGATAAAGGAGACCATCTGCAATATAGACCTTCAGAGAGTGCACACTCTGGACGATCTTGTTCCACCTCATGTCCAACATTTCTTTGCTAAGTCAGGAGAACAATGCAAAAGTCAGGAAAAGACAGGCCCCCANAGGAAAAGACAGGCCCCCATATCCTACTGCATTGCATGATTGCAGGTAGGAAGGTGAGGGCATTTGTTGACGGAAGGGCGTCACATACTTTTATCCACAAGGACTTAGTTAAGCGGCTAAGGCTGCCTACTATCACCCAAGGGAATAAAAAAGNATAGAAAAATATTCCTTGGAGATGCCTCAAGTATCCCGGGAGGAGTTATAACCAAGCCTATTGAGGTCCAGTTAGGTTCCGGCATTGCAATTCTAACTGAAACGCTTACATTTGAGGTACTCAACACTGGCTTTTATGATCTCGTGCTAGGCNGCATATATTTTAATGTTTTCAAATATATTTGGAGTAGTATTGTGTGGAGTCAAGTGTGAATAGGTACTCTAGAAACTTGGTTCATGTCCTTTGAACCTTCCAAGGCATTTTCGAAGTTAGAGGAAAGACCTAGAAGAACTCCATGTGGCAAAAGTCAGATGTGCCATTTTTAGGTCAAAAGGACATGTGTACATTATTCTAGAAAGAGGTGGCAAGTTTTGGGATGTGTTGGGTGCCAACACATCAACATACACCTTCCTAGAAATTACTTATGTAGCAAGTATATAAACAAGAGCTAGAACATAGAAAGACATTCCAGAATCACTCTTGTACTTGCCAAAATCCAGAAATATATTAACTTTCAAGAAGCCATCTCTCTTTCAAGAAGCTACCACTTGTGTTCAAAGATCCTTGTCTTGAATAGATAAAGTATTCTGTTTTACTAAGTACTTTATCTATCTGTTTCACTACAGTGGTATCGGAGCTAGGCACTTTGGTAGCACAAGAAGATGGCCGATCCTCAAGACCAACAGCAAGCTTTCGAAGGAAGCCCTTCCTCTCCAAGACACCCTCCTCCAGCGCCGATGGGAGAGCCCACTCAAGAAAATCTGCAACAACAAGAAGCACCACAAGGAGGAGCACACCCTCCTCCAGCGTCGATGGGAGAGCCTACTCAAGGAAATCTGCAACAACAAGAAGCACCACAAGGAGGAGCACCGTCAAATCCCGTGGCAGCCGCTATAGCAAAGTTGACCCCACCACAAGGAGTTCCCGCAAATGAGTGGGCAGCCTTCCTAATGACCGTCCACAACCAAGTGGGCTTGGCCACCTATGAAGCAACCGTGCAAGCGTCAAGAGAAGCTATGGCTGCCATGGTTGCCCCTATTGCGAGCAATGCTCAAAATCCAGCCCCGGCTCAAGCGCCTCCACAAGAGCCAACGAGAGCAAGGAAACTCATCAAGCCCGGCAAACCCGACACTTTCAACCCCGGGAAAGGTGCCAACCTGAATTTATGGCTCTACCAAGTGGAGACGTACCTCGCGTTCCTTGAAGTACCCGAGGAGGACTACGTTCCCTTTGCCGTTACCTTACTTAGAGGAGCAGCAACATCATGGTGGCGTAACTATCAAGCGGCTATATATCAAGCTATGGCGCACCCCATGCTCGGCCAAGAGCCCCCACCATCATATGCAAGATGGGCAGATTTTCGTGAGGCCCTCAAGAAGCAATTCATGCCCATCAATGCGGAGAAGATTGCCCGAGGAAAGCTCCACCATCTCAAGCAAACGACGTCCGTTCAAGAGTATACATCCAGATTTCACGCCCTCACTCTTGAGATCCCCAACATGTCTCTCGAGGAGAAGATTGACCGTTACATCTTTGGCCTCAAACCCAAGGTGGCAAAGGAAGTGGAGTTACGCGACTTGACGGACTTCTCAAAGATCATTGAAGTGGCCCAAAAGGTGGATACCTTGGATTTCAAGCACTCCGTGCCTTCATCTTCACGGGTACCGACGACGCGGGTGTACGCAGCTCCTTCCACATCCGAATCTGGACCCATACCCATAGAAATCGGAGTTATTAAAAGGGACCCCGCGGCTGCCCGGAAGAGTGGAAGACCCTCCAATGACACTTATGATGCAAGAAACCAGCAAGGAGTGAAAGCAAGACTCTCCCCGGCTGAAAAAGAAGCTCTCATGACGGCTGGACTATGCTTCTATTGCAAGGAAAAGGGCCATCGTGCACTTTCATGCCCCAAAAAGTTGTCAAAAAACGGACAGCGCCGGTAGGCCAGGAGCCTACCACCCCAAGACCCACTTCACGAGAAGGCAACACGCCAAGTGAGGTGGAGACCCCCGTTGAAGACGACGTTCCAGCCCCAATGAGTTTGAGAGGTTACCTTGGAGGAGAGAAGGTCCACATCTTGGTGGATAGCGGAGCTCAAGGCAACTTCATTGCTGCAGATTTTGCCACCAAGCACGGTATTACTATGCGAACTCTTGACCACGACGAGGAGATTATGATGCCCGATGGATTCTCCTATACTACCCCTTCCAAGAAGACGTACCCCTTGGCACTCTCTATCAAGTCCTTCAAGGATAGAGTAGTGTTCTCCCCCATGCAATTGGGCAAGTACGACGTCATCCTAGGGACGCCTTGGTTGACCAAGCACAACCCCCAAGTTGATTGGAGGACCGGTACTATCAAGATCAAGAATGACATCACTTCAAGAATCTGTATTTTGCGCGCAATCCAGAATATCCAGACCCAAGACATCCAGAAGCCGGCACACGAGATACTATTGTCCGCCCTCCAACTCAAGAGACTTGTGAGGAAGGGACACGAGCTTCTTTTGGCCTTGATCACGCCAAAAGACATCAAGAAAGACATCGAGAGTCAAGAAGGCAGCCCCGTTCCCAAGGAGATACAAGAAGTCTTAGAGGACTACAAAGAAGTGTTCTCCCCGGAATTGCCCAAGGGCCTACCCCCCAAAAGATTCGTAGACCACAAGATAGAGTTGGAGCCCGGAAGCAAGCCCATCTCTCGGCCTACGTTCAAAATGTCATACACGGAGCTAGACGAAGTCAAGAAGCAAATCAAGGAGCTACTGGAGCATGGCTTCATTCGACCTAGCAAGTCGCCATTTGGAGCCCCGGTGCTATTTGTCAAGAAGAAAGATGGTACCTTGAGGATGTGTGTGGACTATCGCGCCCTCAACAAGATCACCATCAAGAATCGATACCCGCTGCCGCGCATGGATGAGCTCATGGACCGGCTGGTTGGAGCCAAGTACTTCACGAAGATTGACTTACGGAGCGGCTACCACCAGATTCGCATCGCAGAACCGGACATAGAGAAGACGGCATTCAGGACAAGATATGGACATTTTGAGTTCATGGTCCTGCCATTTGGACTCACCAACGCGCCAGCAACTTTCATGACTATGATGAACACCATATTTCAGCCCATGTTGGACAGATTTGTGGTGGTATTCATCGATGACATCCTTATCTACAGCAAGACCCTTGAAGAGCATGCGAGACACTTGAAAGAAGTCCTTGAAGTATTGAAGCAAAACAAGCTATTTGCGAAGGAGTCAAAGTGCGAGTTTGCCAAACAAGAAGTGGAGTTCCTAGGTCTCCACGTGACTGCTGATGGCATCAAGATGGACCCCAAGAAGACCACGGTGGTGGAGGAATGGCCAACCCCCACGACCAAGAAAGAACTCCAGTCATTCTTGGGATTTGCCAATTGGTACAGAAAATTCATCCAAGGCTTCTCGCACATAGCAGCCCCCCTGACAGATCTACTCAAGAAGGACAGGCTATATACATGGACCGAGAAAGAGGAAGAGGCATTTCAAGAGTTAAAGCGAAGATTGACCACATCCCCGGTGCTCACACTCCCAAGTCCAAACCCAGATTGGCCCTTCCACGTCATCACCGATGCATCTTCCTATGCAATAGGAGCAATCCTGCTTCAAGACCAAGGCAAGGGACTGCAGCCCATCGCCTACGAGTCAAGGAAGCTAAATCCAGCCGAGCAAAATTATACAACCACGGAGCGAGAGGCATTGGCGATTGTACATGCCTTGAAGGTTTGGCGCTGCTACGTTGAAGGACGCAAAGTACTGGTCACCACGGACCACGAGGCGTTAAAGCACCTCCAAACGCAGCCGTATCTCTCAAGGAGACAAGCAAGATGGAGCCGATACTTGCAACAATACAACATCACGATTCAGTACCAGCCCGGCAAGACAAACCCGGCTGACCCTCTCTCAAGACTGCAATTAAATGCAGTGATGGTATCCCTGAAGACAGATCTGGATGCTCGATTTTCAGCCGCCTATGAAAGAGACCCTTACTACAAGAACGGAGAAGCAGCCTTGGACCCATGCAAGAAGCAAGAAGGCAATTATTGGGTGAGGCAAGATACGGGCCAGAGATGTGTTCCTAATGACATAGACCTCCGGCTCTTGCTTCTACGAGAAGCACACGACAACCCTCTTGGAGGACACTTTGGAATCCTAAGGACCACGGGCGTTCTAGCTAGGACTTATTGTTGGCCAGGCATGTCTAAGCAAGTCAAGGAGTACTGCAGGAGCTGTGACACATGCCAAAGAATCAAGCCATCATCGCAAAAGGCGGGAGGACTCCTCCAACCACTACCAATCCCCGAAAGACAATGGACGGACATCTCAATGGACCTTATCGTGGACTTGCCCGTGACACCTTGAGGCCATAACGCAATACTCACGGCGGTGGACAGACTTACCAAGATGGCTCATTTTATCCCACGACGACCAAGGCTACAGCACCACAACTTGCAAGACTCATCTTTGACAACATCTTCCGACTCCATGGACTACCATCAAGAATTGTGTCAGATAGAGATCCAAGATTCACAAGCCATTTCTGGAAAAATCTCTTCAAGAACTTGGGTACATCGCTGGATATGTCTACTGCCTACCACCCACAATCAGATGGGCAAACCGAGCGTATGAATCGTACCCTAAAGACCTCTCTAAAGGCCTACGTGTCTACCCTCGAGCAAGACTGGGACATGTACTTGACCCCTCTCGAGTTTGCCTACAACAACACTACGCAGGCCTCTACCCAAGAGTCCCCATTCTTCCTCAACTATGGCTTCCACCCGACCACGCCACTGAGCTTCACGGCTGACCTTGATGAAGTACCTGAAGCCACCAATTTTATGGAGACATTAGAAGCAGCCCTTACAGCAGCGAAGAAAGCTCTACAACAAGCGCAAGATGCTCAAGCAAGAGTGGCGAACAAATCCAGAAGAGAAATTACGTACAGAGTGGGTGACAACGTGTTACTATCATCCAAGAACATTTCCCTGAACAACAGGCCTGCCGGCAGCAAGTTCTCTCCCAAGTATTTGGGACCCTTCAAGATTATCCAGCAAGTCAACCCCGTTGCTTTCAAGCTAGAACTTCCCCAGACTATGCACATCGACCCCGTATTCCACGCTTCCCTCTTCAAGCCATATGTGCAACCCGACAACAAGTTCCCAGGACGTGTGACAACCCCACCAGCCCCAACAATAGTGGATGATCATTTGGAGTACGAAGTGGAAGACATAGTGGCTATGAGAAATTTCAGGAGACAGCAGCAATACTTGATCAAGTGGAAAGGATATCCAGATTCGGAGAATAGTTGGGTGGCGGCGCACTACCTTGACAAAGTTCAACGAAAGTTGAAGCGCTTCCATACCGCCAACCCCCATCTTCGACCAGCCCCAAGTCTCTCTACTAGAAGCCCGGAGACTTCAAGGAGGCAGCCTGCCACCATCAAGAAGCAGCAGAAGACCCCTTGGAGGCAGCCTGCAAGAACCACAAAGAGGAAAAAATGACATTAGACACTTTTCTCTTCTTGCAGTTTCTGGACAGAAAACTAAAACTGCTACTGGTAATAGGTCTCTGCATAATAAATTCTGAAAATTTACCTGGCTGTAGTCCATGAGTAGCCGGTCATTTAGAGTCCAAGTTTGCTCAATTTGGAGCACTGGTGAGAGAGATATGATGCTCTAAGTAGAAGGGGGTCAGGCTGCTGGCATTGTTAGGACAGAATATGCCTTCTGACATTGTGCCTTCCCCTGAACTTGGAATGCTCTGAAACTCAAGACTCTGGTAGAACATCTTACAACGCCCAGTTTGAGACTTAGTTTGCAGAATTTGGAGAAGCATAGAAGGACTTATGATTTTCAGAAGTTTCTGCACAGATTTGGAGGAGTGCCTACTCTCTCAGCTCTCAACGACACTCCAGAAATGAGTATGCTCTCAAATTTGGTGACCCGGTAGAGTTCTCCGACGCGGTCCGTCTGGCACTGAAATTTTCAGATTTGAAGCAATTCTGTGGCCGCTATGAATTTTTGAATTCGTGGCAAGTTCTGGGCCAACTTGTACAATTTTCTTTATCATTAAGGAGTAGGCTAGCCAATAAGGTCACACCACCTACGACCTTACCTAGTCTACCTTACATGTGTAGCACCTGACTTGGCGCCTTTGACTAGTCCTCTTCACATGTGTGGCATCTGACTTGAAACTGTTGACTAGTTTGCTCCACATGTGTAAGACCTGACTTGACGCGCCGAGACGTCGCTTTTTCTATCGGGGGGGTGATGTAGTGATTTGAGTTATTATATATTAGTTTGCATATATTTTAATGTTTTCAAATATATTTGGAGTAGTATTGTGTGGAGTCAAGTGTGAATAGGTACTCTAGTAACTTGGTTCATGTCCTTTGAACCTTCCAAGGCATTTTCGAAGTTAGAGGAAAGACCTAGAAGAACTCCATGTGGCAAAAGTCAAATGTGCCATTTTTAGGTCAAAAAGACATGTGTACATTATTCTAGAAAGAGGTGGCAAGTTTTGGGATGTGTTGGGTGCCAACACATCAACATACACTTTCCTAGAAATTACTTATGTAACAAGTATATTAACAAGAGCTAGAACATCGAAACATGGGGAGAATCATTCTTGTACTTGCCAAAATCCAGAAATATATTAACTTTCAAGAAGCCATCTCTCTTTCAAGAAGCTACCGCTTGTGTTCAAAGATCCTTGTCTTGAATAAAGTATTCTATTTTACTAAGTACTTTATCTATCCGTTTCACTACAGAGGTACTCAACACTCGCTTTTATGATCTCGTGCTAGGTAGGTCCTGGCTAAGTAGACATCAAGCTGAAGTGAGTTGGAGCAGAGGTACAATTAATGTGAGAGGAGCCAGTGATGGGCAGACGGACTTGGCACCCACCAGTGCTCTTCCTCTTGTCCTGTGTGGATGGCAAATGAAGGAAAAAAAGAGGCTTCCAGAAGGATGCAAGTTGCTGAATGCAATGGAGTTCGTCAAAAGCTGGAACCAGAAGGAAGACAGAATGTTCTGTCTGCTGCTAAGAGAGGTACCTCCTCAACCTGAAGAAGTGGTGGAGAAAAAGGTAAGCCCTCCGGAGCACCCTGCTGCTGCAAACATTGTTGCTCAGTACACGGATGTGTTTAATATGCCTCCAGGACTGCGCTCACACTCACTTTCTCTCTAACTCAATTCTCTCTTATATTCACTCACACCAGGTATTACACACTAGAAACTCTCCCTATCGCGTTCCTCTTCATCAAGGGCACTCAGTCGCGGCAAAA
>WELA01004588.1:0-14500 GCA_009602735.1 Mesotaenium endlicherianum | reverse complement strand
GGAGGGAAGGGGGGGACTGACCTCCTTTGCTCAACCGAAAACCAGGGACAGGTGGCGCAGTCTTGGAGAGCTCCCCGAGCACGCGGTCAAACACAGTGGATGTGTCTGCCCCTGTCACCTCCACCTTCACCTGCCGTCCCCAATTTTCGCCCCCAGCCCTGCCAGGTGTCAGCCGCCCGCACTGGCACTGACACCGGCACTGGCAACTGCATGCCAGGATGCTTACTTGGCACGTCAGCAACCTTTTCGAGACTTATCTGTCGTTTCCTCCTTAATCTGTGCCTTTGGTGTATCGATAGTGCCTCGGCATAAGCAACTCAGGGTGCACTGAACCCCCCAGTTGACACATGTGTGCAGCTGCTGACAGCCGTATTCAAAATCATGCAGCAATTGGCAAGGGAGCCGTTCCCTATCGCGCTGCAACCTATCACTCCCTACTTATCCTACCTTCGCGGTAATACTCCCGAGCTTCAAAGAGATGGCCAAATTCCAAATATCAATACAAGCCAGACACATGCCATGACCTAGTCAGATCTCCACCCAGCCACATGGCGCACCCTCTGGACACCATAGAGGAGCACATTGAAATCGTTCAATTAGCTCCCAATAACGGACCTTGATGCGGTTGTCCCCAAGGTCCTCTGACGTGTACTTGGCCGACTGGATGTCCGTGGGGTCTCTCTTGGGACCTGCAGGACGGCCGTCTGACTTGGCACCTGTGGAGCGCTTGCCCTTCTTGATACCTGCAGAGCGACGCGGGTGACCACTTTTTGCTCTTCCACTGAGATTTGTCGATAGGATCATTCAAAAGAGCAAGAGAGCGAGGGCGGTTGGTGTTTTCAGCCGCTCTAGTCTGCGTGATATTCTCGCAGATTTTTTGGTCATAAGAGATAGTGCAAGAGATGGAGGATCGGGCCTCGAGCATGTACGTTGCAAGGAGAAAGGCGAGAGGCAGGGCTGAAAGCTGGCTAGCAAGGCACTCCTGCAATTAGAACCAGATGTTCATACGACCTTTTCTCAGGATGAAATTGGACATGAACCCTGTATAAGAAGCGAACAGGGAGTACCTTTGGTGGCAGCTGTTGTGCAGCATGCTCCCCCACTGCTTCCGTTTGCACTCCTGCTTGCCACGTCAGCGAATGCTAGTAGCCTGGTACACACGACAGCCGGAGGGGTGAGTCGCGAACACTGGAGCATGCACAAGGAGTACGCTGACGAGTGCCTTATCGAGTACCAGACAAGAGTCATAGCATGTTGGCGTTCATAGCGCCACTCTACAGTTTGCATACGCCACCAGTGCAAAATGCAAGTGCCAGAAACGGCAACAGTACCTGACATTGTCTTGAAACAGGGAGCTTGAGGCGCTGCTCAAGCTTTCCCGGCTAGAGGTCCCAATTGCGAATGCCTGGAGTTGTCTGCTCACTCCAGGGACACATGATGTGTGCCTCCCTGCCAGTCTCTGCAGTTACTAATGTAAGCATGTCATTAATGTATTTAAAATGTAGAATAACAGGCCCCACAATCCCGAATGCAATATTATCGAGAATTGACACCAACGACCAGTTTGGTGGTTTTCAATGACCTTACCGAGGACTGAGGCGAATTGGTCGAAGAAATTAGGAATCCTACATTCTTGAGTGCCACTCCTGCACCACAGATGGTCGCCATTTTGATTTAAGATCTCTTTAAACACTCACTAGCACAGAAGATAGCTCTTACTTCCAAGCTGGGCAGCTGAAGCTCGAGGGCACTGAAGAGGCTCGTTGCGTAGAGCAAGCTGCAGGAGAGTTGGAACTTGTTGGAACCAACAAGAGCAAATTAGAGAGTTCCAAAAGTGTGTACGTCATCGCCTTGCACGACAATTGCGCGCGCAGCGCGAGGGTCCTCTCAATATGTTAATTATATCCAGTGTGCGGAGCAGGCGAGACGTTAATTTTAAAGAAAGATATATGAATTTGCGTCCTCTCAATATATTAGTGATATCCAGTATTATTGAGTCCAAGGTGTATATACATCAGATGGACAAATTGGCACCCCGATGCCTTCTGAATCTCCAACAAAAAAAACAATGTTTCAGAAAATCCAAAACAAAAATAACGAAGAGTACACCCGAAAACGGATTATAATAATTAAGAAGATTGGTGTCGAGAAATGTGCGCAAAGAGAGACCCCTAATATGAAGCTCTGTTTACCACCACGTGTCTTGAGAATCAATCGATTGCCAACGTGTACGAATAATTTATTGTTCAAAATACTCGTCAAATCTTAAGATGGAGATAGAGTCTATTTAGCCAACTTCTCGCAAAAGTAGAGAAAAAGTATATTGTACTTGGTCACAAATAGAAGCACAAATGGAAGTAAAGAATGGCGCAGAAAGGCACAAGTCAACCTCTCAGTTGGATCAGATTGCCCGAACTCACATCACTTTTTTTCACAACATGTTCTTCCTCATCACATCATATCGAAGTTCTTGTTTAAAATACCGGGAGATGCATCCAATTCTCCACGTACAGGCTTCAATCAGCATTCCCTATTGCTTGCACCTCATCCTGGGCTGATGGCGCCTCGTGCAAACAACTTGTGGAAGGTCGGCTACAAGGAGAACTCTACTATAGCAAAAAACATATGCTTATTAAAGCAGCCCAACATGCTCATCTTCTTCTCGAAAGCATGATTGCATCATGTCGTGAACGCACACATTCATGCCCCTGCTGTGCTGTGAAGAGATAAAAAAGAAGCTCTATGGCACTACTAGGGTTAAAGGTGCTTGACCTTACAAGTGCATTCACTATATAATGTGCAAGTCATCTAGAATCATACATGCATATGAGTTCCTTGAATGATTATCAATCATGATATCCCCGTAGTGATACGCCACAGCACAAAGACAGATACGTAGCAAGAGAAGATAATAGCAACGGGTTTTGCCAACAAAGTCTTTGTATTGATGACAGAATCCCCAATACTACAAGGCAAAGACCTAGTTTGTGTCCATTGATTCAGCGCCATTGCCAGGAGCAGCAACAGCAGCAGCATCGCCGTCACCTTCCTCTCCCTCGACATCTCCAGCCTTCTTGCCTGCAAGACCAAACACAGAAGTCTTGATTAGTTCAGAGCAAGACTTTGGTACCACTGTGCTGTCTTGACGTGAGGTTCGTACTCGACTCATCTGGAAGCTTCCTCCAACCCCTTGCAGGCTCATGCATACTTCGCCAGATACTAGCAAAGCAAATTCACTTGAGTTAAGACTATTCAGTCCGCAAGTGCCACGCCCACATTCAGGGCGCTGGGCCATCAAGGTGCGTGCGTACTCTTCTTCTTCTTGCCTCCTCCCTTCTTCTTCGACTTGGTGCCCAGCGCAAGGTAAGCCTTGATCTCCGGGTCCTCCAGGGTCTTGGTCGGCTCGAGGGGCTGTAACAAGGAGGACGTGACGCGGTCCGAGCCGTTGGGCATGAGCAGCACCGTGAACTTGATGTGCGCCACTAGGTCACCTGCAGATGCAGGAGCCACAGCAGCACCGCCCCCGTCAACGTCACAAAGCCGTTTACAGAAAGGGATGGCAACAATCCACGGTACAAAGCATGTGCAAAGCAGGCGCAAACCAGATTGCACACTGCACAACCGTACCCACGCGCAAGCTTGGCATTGCCACGCACAACCGACTGCAAGCAGGACCCCCTTGCCTTAGGGTATGATTGACAGCCCGAGACGAGACGACTATACTGATCAATCTTGCCTCCCCGCATTCCTCCCCGCGTCCTTTCCGACCTACCTGGAGTACTGAGGCCGGTAGGTCAGAAGGGAACACCAGGGAGAAAGCTTTGGAGAAAAAGCATACCGGGCTTCTCGTGGAGCACGGGGTAAGGGTTGAGAAGCTCGTGGTTGACGCACTCCACCAGGCCCAGCCTCGCTCTCTTCTCCTCCAAAGCTCTGCACGTCAGTCAGCACAAACCCCCACCCCAGCACTCACCAAATTTCATTATTACCTGATCTCCTTACCCAATCTTGACTGGAGTTAGTATAGAGAATTGGACACCAATCCCGCAATCTGATAGTCCCCTCACGGACTGACTTGTAGCATTCGAGCTGACTAAGGCCTGGCCCTGTGCATGCTAAGCTCACTACAAGCTTAGGCGTTACAGTCCCGCCAAACGGACGATCCGCAATGCGCTTAAACCCTCACTCTGCATTTTGAGTCACACGTGCACATCATGCTTCAAAATTCAAAGGCCTTCTGCCACAAGTTTCAATTGCCAAAGTTGACGAAGCAAGGCATGCGCCGTTTCCATGACCGGCTACATCATGTACCGTAACCCGGCGACAGAGCAACGAAGCGCAGGCAGGGTTGTAGGGCAGCGCGTACCTGGCAGTGAAGGGCATGATGGGGAACTTCTGGTTGATCTCGCTGAAAATGAACCTCGAAGCCTTCATCTTCAGATGGTAGTTCTTGTCAAGCGCTCTCTTATATATGGTTGTTTGCCTCTCGTCTAGTAACCTCGGCTGCCCACGTACAAACAAACAGTACTTGCTTTCAGGCGTTAAGCTGCTAGCCATGAACCCCCACAGCTCTTTTGCTGAAAGTCCACCAAGAGGCAGCATCGAGCAGGTCAAAGGCAAGTACAGCGCAGGGAGATGCAACAGGAGCTTGAGCTTGAGCGTGAGCGTGAGCTTGTACCTTGCCCTCGCCCGTGCTCATCACAATGTCAATGGCGTACACCTCGTTCTCCTCAAAGTCAAAGTCGTCCACCCTTGTTTCGGCATTGCCCAGGCTGAGCACGACTTTGTTGCCGTCAATCACAAACTGCTTCATCTGGTGACTCAGCACGCCCTCTGTGACGTGGCAGTCGTAGGCAGCAGCCACTTTCTGAAGAGCCTCTGTCACATCCTTGTTCTGTTGCCAGCAATGACAAGCGCAGCGGCCAACAGCCACCAAGTCAGGTCTTTCTAACAGAATGCAGCAGTCCCCGTGACATGATGCCCACCTCCTCGCAACCATTGTTGAAAATGTACAAAGAAGCAATCAATCCTAACTTATAGATTAATGTACTAAGGACCAAAAGCGAAAGAAAGAAATTGCCGCGGGATGAAAACAAGCAGGAATGGAGAAGAGAAAAACACGAGGAAATGCCACGTGAGCTTAAGAGTAAAGAATGGCAGAGCTATGGCACAAGCACGGAGCACACAGCGGCAGACAGAAGGGGCACCTTCTTGCCCGGCCGAGCCAGCCGCAGGGCAACTTCGGCAGCAGTGTTGGCAGCTGCTATCACATCAGCAGCCCGACCGGTGACAGGCTTGTCCGCCTCTTGCACCACAAGAGTTGTGGCTGCCGTGGCAATGAACCCATCTATGTGGCACCCCAAATCTCTGCAGGCACAGGCTTGCAGAGCAGGCTGTTCTCAGGACCCCAGATAGAGCACCCGGAGGAAGTGCCTCCTACTGCAGCACACAGTGCCTGTCTGCAGAATTGATGTTTTGTGCAGACCAGCAGCCATTGATTGCTTCAGGAAGAAGACATGCCTGCTTCAAGGCGTGGATTTGAGTGAGGACACATGGTGAGTTTCTTGATGTAGAAAGAATGACAATTGTCAACATTCCTACTGCCGATAAATTGGCTACTCAAATAAATTGTTCCCAAACACGCCATGCTCTCACTATAATACGAGACTGTCAGTGAGCAACATTGACCAGCTATACGCAGCTTATAATTGTGGAAACGAGAAGTTCAACTGCTACTTGTTCCAATTGCGCCTCCACAATTCATGCACGTGTAGCTGACAAGAGACCTCTGATTAAAGCAAAAGTGCCCAGCAACAGTGACTTGTTCTCGTAGTCCCGGTTTCAAAAATTAGGCTTTCATTTCCCCGCCAACAACCCCTTCTCCCAGCCAAAAAGGAATGCATTGTCCATAATTGACAAGGAGAAGCGTAAGCTCTTGGAGCACAAAGATTATAGTGTTGAGCTCTTCAAGCTCTCGTATCCTTCTTGACATTTATTTGACTAGCCCAGTCAGAGCTTCTCACAAACCCTTTCTTTCCAAATTCTTGCAGTAGTGCAAGACTCAAAACCCACGGTTGAGGGTATAAGTTATAGTACCACTTACATTTTAGCAACATCTCCCTCTGCCAACTTTGTCTCGTCGCCCGTCAATGGCGAGAAATGGCAGACGCAGTTGTTCACAGACACACATGTAGGGAAAGCAACTCCCCTCTCAATCTTCTTCTTGGAATTCTTATAGATGTTTGCGCACAGACTGCAAAGTACAACCTGTTCATGGTCAGAAATAACAGCCAAGAACATCCAATGCAAACTTAAAAGAATGCAAACTGCGTATTTCACAACGAGTTGCAATGAAAAAATTAATAACAAACTCAATCTTATTTTGGAAATAATGACATGCAGCAGGGAGCATAAAACCACTCACTCGTTAATGACCGCGTCGCCCTTCTCACACAGGTCCACAATGCTGGCCCCTACCTTCAAGCCAGCGGTTACGGCAGCCAGCGCTTCTGCTCAACCAAGTACAAATACTTCTGTAAGCGTATTTTCTCGGCAACAAACACTCTGACACTCAAGTTCCTCAAACTTGACAAATTGCCAGTTAATGGTATGGTACCCCCCCTGGTCCACCCCATCTCTCCGTAAAACACTTTGTCGTGGACCTGAAGGACTACCCTGCTCGTCAATTATGAATTACAATTGAACACATAAACATGAAAAGAAAGTGATGTCTTACTATTAACAAATTCAGCGGCCAACTTGTACTTAGTAACAACATCAGGAGTCGAAAGGTCAAGCTCTTTCTGCTGCTCCTCAACAGCTCCCTCTGCATCTGCCATGCTGTTGGGACAGCACGTATTTAGAACCAAAATGTTCGTCTATGCTCACTATATAATAAGAAGTATTCTTTTAATATATTCCACTGCTAATAGAGAATATAAAGAACAAGGGTACACGACGAGGCAATACGACTTCAGAGTGAGGGCGAATGCGAAAGCACTGGCTTGGCACTCGCTGTAGTTCACTATGGGACCCGGGGGGAAGAGGAAGAGAATGACCCTCCGTGCGCACACATCCTCTTTGCGTGGGCTTAGGCGGGCTTAGGTACCTCTCTCTGGGTTTAATTTTTCTTCTCTTGCTGATTAGCGACAGTGGCAATCAGTGGCAATCTACAAACCGGCGACCACTCTGCAGCGTGCCAGCAACCGGGTACGACGCTTTCCCGTACGACGGCGTCTTAGTTCTCGTTTATGCGTTGACGCCAGTTGACGCCCTTTACGTTACCATGCTTTGAATGGATGGATTATTTTCATTGTTAAAATATTGATGAAATCAAGGACTGATGGATATAGAACAATATATATCATCTAAGAAACTGCTAGTATCAGATGTAGAATAGAATAAGATAGAATGTGGCATATACAGTCAATATGGGCAAGTGGTACAAGTGCAAGAAAGAGCAACAATATAGAGTAAAGCTCCAGGTAACGATGTAGAGGATAATGGGAGGAGGTGCAACGAGAAACGAGAACGAAAAGACAGCTAGCCAAGTGTGTGGTGTTCGAAGTCACTGCATCAGTTGCACCTTAGATGGGTGCTTAAGAAGGGCTAACCAAAACAGAATGTGTTTTACCTGAATCAAGGGGCTCTCAAGTTGAGTTTGCGGGTGGTGCGACGCAGCGCGGCGCGCCGCGGAGCCTTCTTATCCTAAGCTAATGTAGTATTGTTGTATTCTCTACAATTTTCACTAGCTCTCTGGAACAATTAGTGCCTCTACTGGGCTGGTCTAGCTCTATTGTAACCTAATGTAATGCAGTTGTATACGCTTTATTGAATTGCTCTTCTACTGTATATTGCTAAATTCTCCTTCTCTGGCTACTCCTCTGGTTCTAGGATCTTCTACCTTCTTACTTTGGGGGTGGGTGGGTCAACTATGCACTGTGTTAGTGCGCTTGCATGAAATGTGCTTCTTTGCCTCACACTTAAGTAGTTAATTTTGAGTACTTCTCGAAAGGCTATGCCTTTCAAATGCAGAGTTTAGTGCATATTTCATCTGTAAATATTTCAGTCTTGTGAAGTTTTCCCTTTTTTTCAAACCTCAATTAGAGCGCTTGCTCAAATTGTCAAATTACCATGGCTTGTCTAGAAGCCGGCGACACGCCCAGACATCCTGCGACATGCTCGCCACAGACGACGCGCCTTCGGCGCTGCAATAGTAAATTTCTTTCTCCATTTAAAGACTCAATATGTCGTCATCGTTTGAGGCGCTTTGTGAGGGAAAGTTCGCGGCCCCCCAAAAAAATACATTCTGATTTAGTACATGGCACTACTAGTGTTAATGACATTGCCAAGATAACAAAATATGGAAGTGATAAGCATCAAAACCATTCTGAAGAGAAAGCTATGCTCAATCTTTATGAACATTTTCCATCGGCAAAAACTTCAATCTCTGAAGGTCTTTCCCACCAGAGAAAAATACACCCAACTCCAAACCGACTAACACTTCCCAAATGCTTGAAGAAAAGAACAACAAATGTCCAATCTAATGTTGTGATGTACAACCTCGAATGAGACTTGTGGAGCTTCCACTACTCACTTCCTTTCGTTCACTATTATAGAACCACCAAATGCTATTGAGTAACTGACCTTCGAAGCAAGGGGCTCCAAGTTTCACTGCTATGCAAAGTGACGGACCATCGAGATAATCAGATTCATACATGTCCAATCTATTGCTTTACTGTGCATCCTCGACAAAAATCATGAATTGGACATTATCATGGTTTATCCGAGGACGTAAGAGGACCTGTGGGTACCAGATGTTTTCCCCACCAAGTTATATTCCAAGCAGCAGACATAAAGCCTAGTTTACAGGCAGCGTGCGAGTGCTGCAGCACATGCCCCGTCCTTCAAGACTCCCCATGACATACACAGGAAAAGAACTAGAAGTGATAGTGCCCACAAGATACAAGTAGTGATGATGATCATGCCTATAGACTGGCTTGCGCAACACCTTCCTCAGCTGCATGCAAGAAGGTTCATTCCTCCTCTTAGGCATACCACAAAGAACAAGAGAAGGAGTTCATGTACATTACAGACAAGAACCAACTGGAAATATTTGCTTGACATATCTTTCTATGGATGAATTTTTTACATGGCCACTCTGATGAGCTGAAGCAACTTTAGCTAGCTGCAGGGGCACCAATTCGGCAGGCAATGCGGTCAAGATCACGCTGTCCGTCAGATGTGATTTTCCTTCCTCTGCACAAGTCAAACACTTCCTGCCATGAGTACACTACGCCACTGAATGTGCATAAGCAAAACAGGAGGAAAAGACGTTAAGCTCAAAGCCTCTGTCCCAAGTGACGGCTCAAGAATACGCAGAAAAAAACACCTGACACTCGAAGGATAAGCTATGGACATGGTTAAAAATATAGGCTGCAGGTGTTGGGCGAGATAGGGGGCAAAGAGAATAAGGAGTTGTTTCAGATTGCCAGGCCTTATGATTCAAGCGTTTGAAGAAATGTTCAGGGAAGCTATACCCTCTGACGTCCTTCTCGACAATGCGGATAGCCTCCAGCTGCTGAAGCACATGACGGGCGATGGAGCCGCTGCTCCTGGTAAAATGGGATGGCCTCGACCCGTTGTTCTTTGATCCACCTGTAACCCCATGTAACTTTGGCTACTTGAGAGCAGGGTAACTGAGAGCCATTTTATCAGGACACTTGAATAGTATCTGTGAGATGCTACTGCAATTGCAGCAGCAGGCATCATATGCTTTTGGGCAGAGTGCTTATAAGGCTGATAGAGGTGGGCAGGGCATGTGTGCATAATAGTACAACGCACCATATATCCTCTTGAAGGCACCAATTCCAAGGCCTCCACGAAGGTAGATTTTCCTCGCCATAGATGCTGCAGCACAAGACCGAGGATTGATCTCATTACCGATGTCATAACCTCCGATAAACTCCTAAATGAGTGCTCTAGGAAAGTATTTCTACCTCTGTCCATAACCCTAAATGCAACATTGATATACATCTCCAACCCAATAATCATCATACGATACGGTCCATCCCCCGCCAGTGATACACGAGGCTTTCTGGACCAGTTTCTTATACAACCTAACCCCATTTTGGCACATGGGCAACGTAGTTTGTGAGGTACCTGCACGAATGTAGTACCAGTCAGCATCATAAGGAGCAAGCTCCTTGTGAGTACCGGTCTTCACCATATCAGCCCATGTGGGCACCTCAATCTGCACCAGGCCCAAAGGTGGAACTAAGGATGAGCATATCGAAAAAGTGGGATATAAGAGTATATAATACTACCTTGCGTGACCCTGGACCTGCCCCACACGATAATAATTTTCTCACAACCCTAATGCATAATCCAGCAAATCTGTTGCCACTACTTTGGTTGCATGAAGTCTTGCTCGAAGCAGGATAAACATCCCATTACAGGCGCCGGTTGCCTCTATGACGGATACATTTCGTTCTTTTATTGACTGCAATTTCTTATCTCCCACCATTATCCATGACTCTGTCATATGCAACAGGTGAGCTTGCGCATCCGCAGTGGTTGCTGCAAGAAAGCGCATGCAAATGGACGACATGAGTTTCTGAGATTATAGCTTGTATGTATATATGCCCATGCAGTGTGCACCTAAAACATGAAGGAAGACCTCTATAAGCTTCATTTTCAAGTTAGCATCCAGATTTACCAAGTTGGCTCTATCCCATGACCGTCTAAGAGAAGGGAACCGCTAACTACTGCTCGGCTTGATTGTTCTGCACACCCCCTTTCTTCGTTTCATTTGGTCATATTCTTATCAGTTCGTACCTTCCCAGTGCGCTTCAAATGGGCAGCATAAGCTCGCACGAATTCGTGCGAGAGCACGTCCTTCACGGTATTTGCAGGAGTGGTCGCCATGGCTACACCTTAAGCCCGACTCTCCGGGAGACGTGAGTGCTCCGGCGTCACGGCAAAGAGGAAAGCGAGTGTGCGAGTCGTCTCTCACATAAATCTCGTCGTCCTCATGGCCCGCCCCCTTGAGAGCTGAAGAGCGACAGGTACAAGCTCGCATTTTCTGTACAGGGCTGTAAATCTGCTGTAAATACTCTTTGTTTCAAGAGTACGTTGACATTGACTTTCAGGTTCCTGATCGGGCTTGCGGGTAAATTGTTGAAGGAGGTCAACGACGCATATGAGTTTATGCGCGCTCAGGCGTGTGTGTACGAAGTCTGGGCGACTGATTGGCGACAATTGAAGGTCATTCATATATTGTGTCTAATTGCCTGGTGACTTTTAGAAGCTACGAATAGTTGCTGGAAGAAGCTAGAATGTTCTCGCTACGGTGGATATAGCACTTGAGGGATTTGTAGTACATGAAGTGTTCTAGGCTGAACGCACACTTAGAGAGATTCGTAGCACATTGCTAAGTTCTAGGAAGATAAGATTGAGAAGATTTTGATAAATTTAAGGACGCCTAGAGATGGAGAAAGCCTTAACCCGTTCAAGAATGGTGACTCTTGTGTCATTCTTCATGTGTCTAGAAGTCATAATACTATTACACAAAGTGCCCGTGTTTTCAAATTGCAACGCGACAAAAGGGTGGAAGGAAGACCACGAATTGATCCAAGTTGGCAGGTGGGGCGGGGCGGGGCAGATTGTGATATCAAGAAGACATAATGGGAATTCAGGAGAAAAATCAAGCTGAGGACCGCTAGCTAGTGAAGAAGGATGAGGATCCAAGGGCGAGATGGTGGAGTCTGAGTGTTGCAAGCATCTGGCCTAAAATTATGTAGCACCACGCTATAGGGAGAGGAGAGTTGAGAGGATATCTAATAAATCGGCTTACCGATAGGAAATTTACAATATAATAAAGACCTTCATATCATAGTGTCATCTGTATGATGTTTTTTGGTAAATTCCAAGAACAAGAAACACACAATGCAATGAATGCCGTAATACTCAGCAGCTAGTAAACAAGCATCAGTCATACATTCAGTAATTATATACATGAGCAAGGTAAGTAAGTTGTTTATGTAATTGTAATCTTGGATTCATATGTTCTCTCAAATTAGATAGAAATTTGGCATTGTTACCAAATGTCAAACTTGATAGCAAACCTAACATATGTTTATGTAAGAGTAAGGACTTCGGCTAACCGAATTGACAACCATCTTCAATCATTCCAAACCGTCATCTACCTAGGGTGTCATTTGGCCATTCACATATCTAACATGCCATCATTGATGCAATTCTAGGCAATTCGCTGGTTCCGTTGGAGATGGTCAATTGGCTGCCACGGAATGTGTCAACGAATTAACTCAAGTATATACTTCAACCCGTTATACTTGGCTGAGTCATTCTACTGAAGTAGCAGCTTCTTCTTTGCCACCCCAAAAAGGTACAAGTGTTCAAAATGTGACTTAATCAGATCTTCCTTTAATGGTGCTGGTTGCACATTTTTTCAGGGTTTCTTGTAACTTAGACAAATTTTGCGAGAGTTCCGACACGGTGTCAACTCAAAGAACGTTGGGTTGTCAATCTCCTTAAGGTGAGTCAACGATTCCTCTATAACATCTAAGGAAGACTTAGCGACTCTACCCAAAATGAGTTCAAAGAGAGACTTTCCTGTTGAAGTCGGCGCAGTTCACAAATTGATTATGAGGCAACAATTTGTCCCAGTTATCTTGTTCATATCTACTATGAGTCCTCTACATTTCTTCTAGAATCTAGTTAATTCTTTCCATTTGCCCTTTACTCTGTGGATGAATAGTTGTACTAAGCTATTGTTCGACTCGCATTAACCCCATCAAAGCTCTCCAAAATTTGGAGGTGAATTTGGAACCTCTGTGCGATGCGAAATGATATTAATAAGCAACCCATATTGGCATACTACATCGTTTTAGAATTGCCTCGCAGTTTCAAATTTTCAAGTGTAGTTACCTTGACCGTGGTGGGTAAGAAAATGACCATTTCTATCAATTCATCTACTACTACCAATATTGAGTGAAGTCCTTTGGCAATTATGGGAGTATGAGTGTTGAGTCCACTATGACCTTGTCTTCCATATACGTGATACAATGCTATTGCGGCAAAGCTTGGTGAGTCACTCAATACTTGGAGCACTTTACGACTTCAGCAGCTTGACCTTATCGAGAACAAAAATGAGATTTTCTTCCATTTTTTCTCTAGTTGCAATTTTTTTTTCAAAATACAACCAATTCAATCTTCAGCTATCTTTTCTTTCATAGATACATTCTACATGTTTTTCTAGCGAAAATATGGTACTTCTTGTGCGATGTGTACTGAATCGGCTTAAATATGCTTTTTAGACATACATGACATCACTCTTTTTAGTTTTTTTGACACAATGTGGCTCATATTGTTACGCAATGTCTATCAATGTGCTCAACACTTGCTGGTCATCACCAAATGCTAGTAATCACCAACAATTACGAACACCCACGAATGTGCCTAAACACCACTCACGTTTGCTCCATGCAAATAATTTCGCATTGCTTGGTCAGTTGGCTATGTCACTCCACGGGACTTCACTTGTCTAACAATGAGTAAGAACGAAGGAGTCACATGCACCACGTGCGGGTAAATTAGAGGACACTTGATTTTGCGCGGCGGGGGTACTTTTTGGTACCGTTCGTAGTCGTTTGCGACATTTAAACAGTGTTAGAATTTGTAACATGCATTCTTTCGCACTCATTCGTAACTTCTTTCTTGTTCTCTTAACACTCAAGAGTCCTAAGTGAAAGTTGTAGTGTAGGTTAACGCGAACATAGTAGTACAAATATTGTAGATTAAGACCAACTATAGAAGGTTCAGCAGCCGTCCGACGCGTCGGATTTGCAAGTGTACACCTTCCTGAAAGTACATTTATGGCAGATTCTGCTGCACTCCCGCCCCGTTTATTCTTAGTGGTGTTAATTATAACTTCTGATTCTTACTTCAAAAGTTGCGCAGAAGACATTTGCTCACCATGACCCCGTGGATTTTTGAACAATGTGCGCATTCAATAACAAGACGTGGTTTAGTGACAATTAAGGGGTACAAACGGCCTGGGAGAAGTAGTGGAGTTGAAAAAGCTTGAAAATAATCCTAGACTTGGGAAAAAAAATCTGCAGTCTAATTTTAGCATATGTTAAAGTTCCCTAAGTGTAGCGTTCCTTTGAAGTTCTGCCAAAACTTCTTAGCTTTCTAGCAGCATCTGACAAACATCTATGTTGAGGAAAGGCTTTATACTGGCTTTTAACAGGTCCTCAAGAGAGGCTAGCTATATACTTACATCTTATACCTCCCAACTCTATGACTGTTTTTGACTTGTGGGGGCTAGGGGGGAGCTAGGGGTATAGGGGGGAGATAGATGTGTAAGTGTCAGGGCTGCGTGGACCTTCCACATCACGGCATCTCTTCCTACATTCTGTAGCAGATGCGGCCTGCAAAGAGGAGCTGGACTATGCTACTGTCAAAGGTGCGGCAAGATCTT
>WELA01004545.1:0-134960 GCA_009602735.1 Mesotaenium endlicherianum | reverse complement strand
ACATATCCCTTTTCTTTTACCTTTTATTGTGTGCGACTTTTCCACATTCCCACATCTATTTTCTTACCGGACTATTGATTAATACATTAAATCAGAAATGGTCAAATCATAAATCAGCCATTTAATACAGCATCCGTACTTTGATGGTCTCTTTTACACCGCGCAACAATTCAAGCGCCTGCCTGGATAATTTCTTATCGATGTCCAATACCACATAGCCAATTTCATCATTGGTCTTGAGGTATTGTCCCACTATGTTGATGTTATTCTTAGACAGTGCAGTATTGATAGCGCTCAACACACCCGGCACGTTGTTATGGATATGCAGGATCCGATGCGATCCTTCCACCGGGGGCAATCCGATGGCGGGCACTGTATGCGATCCGTTGGTGATGCCCCTTTCGAGGTATTGGAATAATTTCAGGCTCACATCTTCACCAATATTCTCCTGCGCTTCTTCAGTAGAACCACCGATATGCGGTGTGAGGATCACATTGGGCAATCCCTGCATGGGCGATTCAAAACGATCACCATTCTTTTCGGGTTCCCAGGGATACACATCAATGGCAGCGCCTTTGATATCTCCTTCCTGGATGGCTACGCTGAGCGCTTTCAGGTCTACCACTTCTCCCCTTGCATAGTTGATGAGTATGGAACCTTTCTTGAAATTCTTGATGACGTTTTTATTGATCAGGTTGCGTGTCAGTGTTGTATCGGGAACATGCAATGAAATGATATCTGAATTAGCCACCAGTTCTTTCAGGCTCTTGGCAGCCTCTGCATTACCTAATGGCAGCTTTGTTTCGGTATCGTAAAAACGCACTTTCATACCCAGCGCTTCCGCCAGCACACTCAGTTGCGAACCGATATTACCATAACCTACAATACCCAGCGTTTTGCCGCGTAATTCATAACTGCCTTTTGCATCTTTCATCCAGATGCCTTCGTGTGCCGCCTTGTTCTTATCGGGTATACGGCGGATAAGCAGGATGCTGGCACCGATAACCAGTTCCGCCACGCTCCTGGTATTGCTATAGGGTGCATTGAATACCACCACGCCGGCCTTCGTAGCCGCTTTGAGGTCAACCTGGTTCACGCCAATGCAAAAACAGCCGATGGCCTGTAATTTCTTGGCCGCTTCCAATACTTTGGATGTAATGCGTGTTTTGGAGCGGATGCCAATCAGGTGAACGTCTTTGATCTCTCTGATCAGGTCTTCTTCGCTCAGGGCGCCGGTGAGCTTGCGTACATTCACATAACCATTTTGTTTGAACTGTGCTACCGCTTTGTCGCTAATGTTTTCCAGGAAGAGAATATTAATTTTTTCTTTGGGATAACTGGTGCTTGCTTGCTTGTTCATGTTCGCGAAAATAAATGTTATTTCTGTGACTACCATACGGATAATTTTCCACGGAAGTTGGCCGGAGCCTCGGCGGAGGCTATATTTGCGGCTTTAGTGTAAATTTTAGAATCTAATGTTGCGTACGATGGTCATTGCACTTCTTTCCACGTTGATGATGGCCTGTGGCTCTCCTGCTGCTAAAGAACCTGCAGTTGGAGGAGATACCGGGCATGTTCATACTGTTGTTCCCACCAATCATTTCAAACCGCTCACCAATAAGGAAAAAGAATATTATGCCAATGCCATAGAGCCCCTGTACCGCTCACTCCTGCTGCGCACCGGCTTCAATGGCAGCATCCTGCTGGCCAAGAACGGAGAAGTGGTGTTCGAGGATTATCATGGTCTCATCAATTTCAAAACAGGCGACAGCATCACCCCCAATACACCCTTCCACCTGGCATCGGTCTCTAAAACCTTTACCGCCACCGTGATACTGCGATTGATGGAACAGGGCAAGCTGTCACTCGATGATCATGTAGAGAAATACCTTCCGAACTTCCCATACAGCGGCATTACGATTAAAGACCTGCTCTCCCACCGGAGCGGACTGCCCAAGTACGATCATTTCATGACCGATGTGCGCACGGAGCCTTATCGCGTTAAAAACAGGCGCGGCAAATGGGTCACGCGTTACCGCAGTTTTAAAATAGCGCCACAGCTAACCGGTTTCGCTACCAATGAAATCGTATTGCAATACATGATCAATAACCGGCCGCCTATAGAAGCCTTACCCAACAGGCGTTATAGCTACTGCAATACCAATTATGCCATGCTGGCCCTGATCGTGGAAAAGATTACTTCCATCCCCTTCCCTCAATACATGCAAGACAGTGTATTTACGCCATTGGGGATGAAGAATACCTATGTATTTAATATCAAAGACACCGGTAACTATACCCCATCTTATACACCTGGCCGACGCCCTTACCCGATCGAAAAACTGGATTGTGTTTATGGCGATAAAAATGTGTACAGCACGGTGCGGGATCTTCTCGCGTGGGACCAGTCGCTGTACCAGGGCACGCTGGTAAGCCTCCCTACACTGGAGAAAGCCTACCAGCCTTACAGCAATGAACACAGGGGCATAAAGAATTATGGGCTGGGCTGGCACCTGTTGGTAAACCCATCCGAACCTACCATCGTTTACCATAATGGATGGTGGCACGGGAACAACGCCGTGTTCAAACGCCTGGTGCACGACAGCGCCACCGTGATCATCCTGGGCAATAAATTCAACCCGGCCATCTGGCGGGCGGGCAAAATGAGCTCCGTATTCACAGGCCATGCCGATACTACAGTATTGGAACAATAGCGGTTAACCCCTATTTTTGCTGACTTTTCAATAAACACTACCAAACCAGACTAAAACCTATTATGGACAATGCCTTGTTTTATGCCGTTCCGGCGATGGGAGTTGTGGGCCTTCTCTACACTTTCTTTAAATTCAATTGGGTTTCAAAGCAGGATGCGGGTAATGACCGCATGAAAGAGATCAGCACTTATATTGCCGAAGGGGCCATGGCCTTCCTGAAAGCGGAGTGGAAAATCCTGACTTATTTCGTCATCATTGTAGCCATATTGTTGGGCGTGATGGCCAGCAGCAATCCCCATTCACATTGGTCTATTGCCCTGGCCTTTGTACTGGGCGCCGTTTGCAGCGCCGTTGCCGGTTATATAGGCATGAAAGCCGCTACCAAGGCCAATGTGCGCACAGCCCAGGCTGCCCGCACCAGTTTATCCAAAGCGCTGAATGTATCGTTTACAGGCGGCGCAGTAATGGGATTGGGCGTTGCCGGTTTGGCTGTATTAGGACTGGGCGCTGTATACCTCATCCTGAAACAAACTTTTGCCCCCGGCGCTGCCGCCAATTCTGAAGATATGTTGCGTACCATTGAAGTGCTTACCGGCTTTTCATTGGGCGCTGAATCCATTGCCCTGTTTGCACGCGTAGGCGGCGGTATCTATACCAAGGCGGCCGATGTGGGCGCCGACCTGGTAGGTAAAGTAGAAGCCGGCATCCCCGAAGACGACCCCCGCAACCCTGCTACCATTGCCGATAATGTAGGCGATAATGTGGGTGATGTGGCCGGTATGGGCGCCGACCTGTTCGGATCTTATGTAGCTACCGTGCTGGCTACCATGGTACTGGGGCAGGAAACCATATCAACCGATAATTTTGGCGGATACGCCCCCATCCTGCTGCCCATGTTAATTGCAGGTGTGGGTATTTTGTTCTCTATCATCGGAACTTTCTTTGTACGCATCAGCGATACAGCGGGCATCAACACTTCCAGCGTACAGAAAGCCCTTAACATGGGTAACTGGGGATCGATCGTCCTCACTGCCATTGCCTGTGCAGGTCTTGTTTATTATATCCTGCCTGAAAACATGACTTTACGCGGACACGCTTTTACCCGCGACGGGGTACTGGGTGCCAT
The DNA here is from genome assembly GCA_009602735.1 of Mesotaenium endlicherianum. Lineage (NCBI taxonomy): Eukaryota > Viridiplantae > Streptophyta > Zygnematophyceae > Zygnematales > Mesotaeniaceae > Mesotaenium > Mesotaenium endlicherianum. Next base: position 131,120 of record WELA01004545.1, on the reverse strand, counting down.
CGTAGTAGGTCTGGCTGTGGGTACTTTAATGAGTATCATCACTGAATATTATACTGCCATGGGCAAACGCCCGGTAACATCTATCATCCGCCAGTCTTCTACCGGTCACGCTACCAATGTAATTGGAGGTCTGGCTGTAGGTATGGAGTCTACCTGCTTACCCATTTTGGTGCTGGCAGGTGGTATCTGGGGTTCTTATGAATGCGCCGGTTTATACGGTGTGGCCATTGCCGCTGCCGGTATGATGGCTACTACCGCCATGCAACTGGCCATCGACGCTTTTGGTCCGATTGCCGATAATGCCGGTGGTATCGCCGAAATGAGCGAGCTGCCCAAAGATGTGCGTGAAAAGACCGATGTGCTCGATGCAGTTGGTAATACTACCGCGGCCACTGGTAAAGGTTTTGCCATTGCTTCAGCTGCATTGACTGCCCTGGCCCTGTTTGCCGCTTTCGTAGGTGTAGCGGGCATCAAGGGTATTGATATTTATAAGGCGAAAGTGCTGGCCTCTCTTTTTGTGGGAGCCATGATACCCTTCATCTTCTCTTCATTAGCCATCCGCGCAGTTGGACAAGCCGCTATGGCCATGGTGGAAGAAGTACGCCGCCAGTTCCGCACCATCAAAGGAATCATGGAAGGAACAGGCAAGCCTGAATACGATAAATGTGTGGCCATTTCTACCGAGGCATCCATCAAAAAAATGATGTTGCCCGGCGCTATTGCCATCGTATCTCCTTTGATCATTGGTTTCCTGTTGGGCCCCGAGCCATTGGGCGGTTTCCTGGCAGGCGCTACTGTAAGCGGTGTGTTGATGGGTATGTTCCAGAACAATGCCGGTGGTGCATGGGACAACGCTAAAAAATCTTTCGAGAAAGGCGTAGAGATCAACGGCGAAACACACTATAAAAAATCAGAGCCGCATAAAGCATCTGTTACCGGAGATACTGTGGGTGATCCTTTCAAAGATACCTCCGGGCCTTCTATGAACATCCTCATCAAACTGATGTCGATCGTATCATTGGTAATTGCTCCTACCCTGGCGCAATTGCATAAATCCGATGCAGAGCAGCCTGCTACTACTGCTGTTAAACAAGTAACTACACCAAAAGCAGTTACACAGCATAACAACACTGTAGCGCTCAAATAAAATATTCCCGTTCAACAGAAAAGCCGTAGCATACCAATGTTGCGGCTTTTTTGCGTCAGGCCATTTCAGCAATATCACACAAAAGCTAAAACTGCGGCGAATACTATTTAAAAAGGTATTTTAAGACAAGACCAAGGAGGAGGCCGCAGTTCAAATTATGAGTTGACAGCATTTTAAAATTTTAGCCCCATCCCAATATAATCAGATCTTGATACCGGTATTTAGCCGTTTAACGAAATTTTATGCCCTTTTTTACGAATCAGGTCGTATATTGCTTACGAATAAAATCGTACAAATGGCTGTTTCAAAGAATATCAAGCCCACCGAAAGCGAGCTGGAAATATTGAGGGTATTATGGGATAAGGGCGCCGCCACCGTAAGAGAAGTGCATGAAGTACTGGCCGAACACAAAGACTCGGGCTATACCACCACGCTCAAACTCATGCAGATCATGTTCGAAAAAGGCATCGTAAAGCGCGACGACAGCAGTAAAACGCATATCTATCGCGCCAATATATCGCGTGAGAATACACAACAGCAATTTGTAGGAAAAATGATCCATTCCCTTTTTGGCGGTTCTTCTACCCAACTGGTGATGCAGGCATTGGGCAATCATGCACCCAGTAAAGAAGAATTGGAAGAAATTCAGAAAATGCTGGACAATCTTAAAAAACAATAGCGCTTATGCAACACCTCTTTCAATCTCCTTTTCTGCAGGCATTGGGTTATGCTATTGCCAACAGTTTATGGCAGGCTGCATTGGTGTGGTTGGTATTTGTGTTGCTGAACAGTGTGCTCAGACTCAATGCTGCCAACCGGTACAAGCTGGCTGTGGCCTCGCAGTTGTTGATATTGGTATGGTTCCTGGTTACTTTGCAGTTTTATACAACCCTCTGTAACAATATGGCCGCACAGGTGCCGTCGAATACAGACCGCTGGCAACAGGTAATGCTGAACAAAGACAGTAGCATACCTTCCCTTTTTATTGCTGCATTGATCAAAGCCGAGCAATGGCTCCCCTATTTATCGGTTGCCTACCTGGTGCTCATGTGTTTCTTATGCATTCGTTGGGTCATCGGTTACCGCAAAACGCAACTGATCCGCAACACAGGTCTCAGTAAAATGCCCGCACAGTGGCGCATCTTCACGTCCGACCTGGCATTACAATTGGGCATCAAAAGAAAAGTTCAGGTATTCCTGTCGGAAACTATTCATACCCCGCTTACCATTGGTTTTCTCAAACCGCTGATATTGATTCCGGTTGCGAGTATCAACCACCTCAGCGCAGAACAACTCGAAGCAGTGATCCTGCACGAAATGGCGCATATCAAACGTTACGATTACCTGCTCAATATCATTTTATCGATTGTGGAGATCAGTCTTTTCTTCAATCCTTTCACCCAATTATTGAGCAAACAGATACGCAAAGAAAGAGAGAACAGCTGCGACGATTGGGTGCTTCAGTTCCAGTACAATGCCGCTTCTTATGCAGAGGCATTATTACAAATAGCACGTTTGCAAACGGTACCCGCTGCTTTTGCGATGGCGGCTGCTAATCCCAAACACGATTTGTTGGGCCGTATCAAACGCATGATCGACCCACAAGAAAACCGCTTCAATTATCGCAGGCAATTGCTGGCTTTTGGTATGGTAACCCTCCTGCTCGCATCCATTGCCTGGTTCAATCCGAATAAAGGCTTTACACAATCTTCAACCGGCAGCAAGGCGTTTGTTAAAGCACCGCAAGCCCCCTTGCAACCCATTGCGGCTGAGCCGGTGGCCATACAGGTAAACAACCCGCTTTTCAACCCGGTATTTTTTCTTTCCGGGCCATTGAAAAAGAAAATAAGGAAAGACATGGAAGCGGCTGCCCTGGAAATACAATCTTCTTCAAAAGAAGTGGTAGCCGTTGCACCGGTGGTTTCAGCTGCATTGGAAACCGCTACGCAGCAACTCAATCAGCAGCTTCAACTGAGTAATTTACAACAGGAAGCCGCATCCAGGGAAATGGCCAAAGCTGCTTCATGGACAAAGCAGATCAACAATGTTGTGGATACCGCTGCGATCTTCGCATCCATCCGTAATATTCCAAAGAAAGAAGAACTTGACCGTACTTTCCGGAAAATGAAGGAAGACATCGAGAAAGCGCGCAAAGATTTATGCATTCAACTGTCTCAGCAGGAGGAAAAATTCAGTCAGTCACCTGAAGCAGCCAAAATGCAACATGAAATGGCACTGGCCCTGAAAGAGCTGGAGAAACTGAACCTCGATAAACTGGTGTCTGTTACCTTACAGCAAATAAAGATCCCCGAAATCATATTTGCATCCGATAAGAACAGGAAAGAAAAGCAAGTGATCCTTAAGGATAAGGCCGCCGATAATAAAAGCTCAACAGCCATCATCATGGAAGATCTCTGAAGATCACCATAAATGCCGCGGACACCAATCGCCGTAGTGGTTACCCAATAAAAATCCGATCATTATTTCGTGGGTTCCCTTGCTCACCGTATTCAGCTGCGAAGTTTGCAGGTCGTAAGAATAACCGATATTGATGCTGCGGTTGAGGTTGATGCCTGTCATGGCCGCATAACCATCTTTGTAACGGAATGAGCCGCCCAGCCAAATCAGGTCCTGGTACTGCAATTTGAAATTGATATCAAACCCAAGTGGCAAAGGCGTTACATAACGAACCAATGCCGAAGGCAGGAAACTGATATCGTCTGAAAGCTGCATGCGATAACCGGCACTGAAAAACAAATGCGGCAATAACTTCCCCTGGTCCAGGTAAACACGATTATCGGAAAAAGCAATCTGCTGCGGAACGATCTGTTGTGCCGCGATGCCCAGGAAATAATCTCTCGAATACAACCACAGTCCTGCACTGATATCTGGTTTGATGCGGTTGATCTGGCCGCTGCCGGCTACTGCCGGATCAACCGTAGTAGTACCGAAATTCAGTTTGCTCGCGTCCAGACTCATATTAGTAAAGCCTACAGAAACACCGCCGGCAATATTCGTGTGCGGAGAAAGACCTATATGGTAAGCGTAAGTGCCATAAGCGGCAAAGCGGTTCAGCGGTCCCGTTTTATCATTGAGCAAGGTAAATCCTATTCCATGATGCGGCTCGGCGGCGACGTAATCGCGCCAGTAAGCAGGGCCGCGCGGATTCTCTCCACTGGCATGAAAGCTGGTGGCAGTCTCCCTGTCGTAATCGCTTTTCGTAAGCGGCCCCTGTATGGTGAGATAAGTAGTCACCGGCGCATCCTGCAATCCCACCCATTGCATGCGGTGACTGGCTTTTACATCCCAATAATTTTCAATACCCGCCACGGCAGGATTGATGATGTAATTGTTCATGATGTACTGCGTATAATAAGGCCTTTGCTGGGCCCTGGCAGCAGCCATGCAACAAACCATACTCATCAATACAAATAGCTTTTTCCCGTTCATGCGCGTTATTTAATGATGGTTACCGATCCGGTAACAATTTTTCTTCCGTTTTTAGGATTGATGATATAATAATAAGTAGCCACCGGCAAAGGCTGTCCATTGTAAATACCATCCCATTCTTTATCATATCCCTGCGACCTGAAAACGAGCTGCCCGTAACGGTCATACACTTCTACCGTAGCGCCGGGATAGCTTTCCAGGTAACGGATCTTCCAGGTATCATTGATGCCATCGCCATTGGGCGAAAACGCATTGGGCACATCGATGCTCAACAACACTTTAATGAAACTGGTATCTGATACCGAACAGCCTCCCTTGCCGGTTAACACCAACTTGTACGTAATGTCCGACTTGGGTGTTGACTTCGGTGTCGAATCTGTATTGGACGTAAGATAAGTAGCCGGTGTCCATAAATATTGCAGGTTGGTTCCGTATACATATACCGGCCTGAGCGTAGCCGTGCCTCCTTCCAATACATTGATCTTCGAAGGCAGTTTTAATTTCGGATAAGGATCTACGACTACCTGCTGGATAGCCGTGTCGCTCACACATCCTTGCTGGTTGAAGAAATAATAACTGATGTTGAATGTTCCCGAATCGGTAAAACGTTTCAGCGGGTTTTGTAATGCAGAAACATCCCCACCCGAAAGCGTCCAGTTCCAGGATACGGCATTGCTTGTGATGCCATTGCCCTTATCGGTAAAACGGATCGTATCACCCATACAGGCTTCTGAAGGGCTGGCAATAAATGCGGCTTTCGGTTGCGGGTAGATCGTAGTCAGCATCTGCGTCAATGAATCGATGCATCCGTCTTTGGATGTTAGTTTCAGTTGCACAGGGTAAGGTCCCACTGCGCTGTAATGATGTGATGGGTTCTTTACCACCGCTGCCGTATTGTTGAAGGGATCTCCGAAATTCCACAAATAACTGAACAATGCCTGCGAGCCATCGGTAATGGTAGATTGATCGGTGAATTGTCCGTTGCCATCCGGCAAACATATTTTCGGCAATGCAAACGCAGGTTTGGGCAATGGGTTTACTTTCACCGATTGTGTGTTGGTGGTACTCACACAACCGCTGTCTGTTGACACCTGTAACGATACGGTATAAGTCTGCGCAACAGTATAGGTTACGCCAAAAGAAGTATTGTCGGACCTGTTCGCTGTGCTGCCGTTACCAAAATCCCATTTCCATTGGCGTATATTGGAATAATTGGCCAATGAACTGTCAACAAAAGAAACCGCGTTCTTCTCGCACTGCAAACTGCCTACATTCCATTTAGCTAAAGGCGAAGGCCATACGGTTATGTTCTGTGTGGCCAAGTCGCGACAACCTTTGTCAGACACTGCCAGGTATTGTATGGGATAAGTACCCACGCCTGCCTTTTTGGGATCGAACAGTCCGCTCGCAATATTGGTAATACCATTACCGCTGAAAGAAGGACTCCCCGCTGCATTCGATACGCTGTTGTTGTATGAAGCCTGTGTGATGAGCCTTGCAGATGCATCATAACAAATACCAGGCAATGTAGTGAGACTTACTTTCGGGCTTGCATTCAGTGTAATCGTTTGCGAAGCCTGGCTCCTGCAGGTAGAAGAAGTAGCGCCTGAATAAGCTTTGAGTACAATGGTAAAACTCTTCGAAGCGGGCGACTGGAAATTAGGATACAGATGCGTGTATTTTTTATATCGAACCGGTGTTGAATCCACTGTTTTCTGTGAAAGATCATTCTGATCCCAATAGATCTCTATAAAGCTCAGGTTGCCGAAATCAACAAAAGAATTATTGGTGATCTCCACCTGCCGGTTGCTGCACAATGCATTGCTGTTGCTCACTGAAAAATCTGCGGTGGGGTTACTACCATTCACTGTGAAGTTTTGAGTAATAGCAGTAGTACATCCATTGGAAGTAACCGTGAGATTCACTTTATAATAACCATAATTATTGTATCGTACCGATGGATTTTGTGCCGTACTGGTAGCTATGTTTGGTCCGGGTGTTACCAGAGGTGTTCCTGCATTGAATTGCCATTTATAAGTAAAGCCGGCAGCAGTACCATCTGCTACTTTTGACGTATCGGTGAATTGTGCCAGTGCATCGTTCAAACATATTTCGGGCATCACAAAACCGGGTACAGGATACGCGTGAATGGTAACAGGTGTTGCAGGTGTGAACAGATCGCTTTTACAGCCAGTGCTGCTAGTTACTTGCAGGGTAACATTTTTCTTTCCGTATGCCTGGTAATTGGTCGTTTGTTGTGCTCCTGTGCTTGCCGTCAAAGGCCCTGCCGCATTGTCGAGGTCCCAGGTCCATTGTGTAATGGTTCCTGTTTGTACTGTAGAGGCATCGGTATATGTAATGTTATCATTCACACAGGTAACGGCTGGATAGGTAAAACCGGCAACGGGTTTGGAAGAAAGGTTCACGGTATTGACCGTTTCCGTTGAACTGCATCCGATGCCGGAGACAGCTTTCAGTTTGATGGTATAACTGGCCGGCGTACTGTATTTTTTGGGAGTCAGTAAAGCAGTTGAATTATCCGCAGTAGTACCATCTCCAAAACTCCATAGCCAGCGGGTAACAGCGCCATTCGCGGTGGTGCTTTGGTCGGTAATATAAACCGAGTCTGTTACGCAGCCGCTTTGAGTGGTGGTAAATTGGGCCACCAGCAACGGATTCACACTAACGGGAATGGCAAACAACTGGCTGGTGCTGCCGCATCCATCGGGTGAGTTGGACGTGGTGTATACTTTAATCGTATCACGCAAAGCAGCTGTATTGGCCTTACTGAATGTATAATTCTGTTTGGTACTGTAGTAGTAAAGTGTTTGTCCGCTCGCAGCCACCGCACTGTCGTAAGCAGGTGCATTGGCAGGACCAATGGGCACATTCGGACTGATATTGGGCGCCGCAGAGAAATCCCACAAAATACTGCCTGGCTGAAAATTGAAAGGCACTGAAAACTGGAAGGCGGTATTGACACAAGTGACGGCTGAATCCACCACGCCATAAGGATTGCGGAACGAAGCCACTTGTGTAAAATCGCGGATATTGGTTCCTGCATTATACCCATAACTTTCCGCCGATCCAAAACCATAAGCAATGGCATTGAAGCCTGTATCAGCATACAAAGCATGTGGCCCTGAACCTACAGACATGATGGCGTAGGCATAGTTTGGATCCTGCGGATGCGGCTGGAAACTCGATGCCATGGAAGTTCCATCAAGTGTAAAACTGTTGACGCCTTCTTTTTTGATGATGACGTTGATATAACTCTGCAAGATCTTGTAGAGGGTGGCCGAATACAAAGTGATCTTGTTGATGGTTTGTTCTACCGGGCTGAGGTAGATCATTTCAGGATCACCATAAGGAAAGGTATTGGGATTACCCTCCTGTCCTTGTGTGGTACAATATTGCGCTACCAGTACGGGTTTATCTGATTCGATGAGATTGGGCGCTGCCGGATTATAACCAGGCAGGCTGCTGTTCTTGAATTGATAATAAAAGCCGTTGATCAGGGTGGATGAGGGTAAGGGCACACCATTCAGTTTAACAACAGTAGTTGGATCGGTTACACAAACCCGGAAGAAATTATTGGGTTGTGAGCCGGTTGGGGCAGTCAGGTAACGCTTACCCCAGGCCACCGCGGGAAATGCTTGCGCAAAGAGGTTGTCGGCCGTACCCGTTCCCGATCCTCCAATACTGATCTTACCAGAACCGGAAAATACCGCGATCTTTTTACATCCGCCGCTCCCATTACTGCTGATGGACCGTATCCTCGAACCGGTAAGGTCGGTACCCTGGTTGCCGCTGGTTGTTCCCATGACATTGTAGATCTGTCCCTGTTTCAAGGTAACGGTAAATGGCAGACCGGCAGGCTTCCCATTTTTATTGGCGGCCGTAGGCGTTATTTCAACCGTTGTATTGTCTTCCGTTGCCACAACGAAGAAGAAAGAATTGGCATAAGACTGATTGGACGATTGTGTATAATTCACCGAATAGTAATCCTTGCCCAGGGTATTGGTGGGAAACAATATAGATGCCCCCGAAACGCTCGCATTATAAATGTGTGCATAGGCCACTATAGGTGCATCGCTGGTGATATGAATGCCTGTATTATAAAGCCCGGCATCCGCTATCCGGCAATCCTGGCTTCCTGTTTTGGGAAGCGTATAAGAAACCGTTATCTGGTTTTTGGGTACAAAATAGGTTTGCTTATAGCCTACTGCAGGAACCTCAACTGTTACATTGGCGTCTTTGTCAGAAGTAAAATATAGTACCATATCCTGTGTGCCGCCGGTGATTACAGGCACCCCATTGGAACCAGCCATGCTTACATGATAGCCGTATCCCAACCAAAAATCCTTGCCTTTATTGGAATAGTCCTGCGTATAGGCCTTTAAAGCCAGGCAAACGAATAAAAGCAGCAGTCGGTGTTTGGTCATCGGCGGCTCAATGGTTCAGTTCATTAACAAAACTAAGCAGGGCAGATACAGTTCTTACACAGTAGGATATGTGGGACGGGTACTAAAATTAAGAGGAAAATCTATTCGGCTACTTTAAATCTTTGCTCCGGGGAAAAAATCGCTGTTTTGGAGCAGCAAGCGGGCTTGGGGTCCGGTACAACACAACAGGTCCAGGACCGACAAGTTGGGCTGGAACCCGATGCGGTCTTCAAACACCTGGGTGTACACAATGGGGTGAGGGCATCTCTCGGGCGACTGGAAATTTTTAGGCATGAAATACCCCCTCAGGTCAATGGCTCGCGGATCGATGGGATGGTCTGTTTCGCGGTCGAGGACTTCCCATGACTTTTCCAGTCCCGTTTGTTTGCGCACCCATTCCAGTATTTCCAGGTTCATGTCTGCCAAAAAAACCGGCTGTTTTTTGTAAAAAGCTTCCAGCCAATCGCGGTAAAATTCAAAGAAAGGGGAACGTCCATAACAGGATTCGATCGTTCGCCAATGCTGTAGTTGCCAGTCGGTAGCGTAACTGATCTTCACATCCTTCATCGGCTGGCGCTGCGACCTTCCTTTCTGCAGGGGTACCGATAAATGCACCAAACCATTGCTGCCTGCAACCACGCACCTGTTGCGAAAACTCATTTTTTGGTAGGTTTCGCATAGATCAATTTTTATATCTTTATTGAGAAACAAAATATTTATCCAATTAATTGTTGGAAAATATTGATTTTCAATGACTATTAGCCCATTATTGCCTATATTTACATTCATGGTGTTATAATCTATAATAGATACCTTTTACGACTAAAATAGCTGCGCTATTAACTCTAATTAAATAACTACAATTAATTGATTTTAAATTATTTGAATAGATTATTTGTTTACTAAAAAATTGAGTTTCAGAAAAACATGTTATTCACTCCATTTTTCTAACTTCTTTAGTACTGAAATAGCAAAAGTTTGGTGCTACGACATACCACTTCCCACAAATCAATTCCAATGGCTTTAGCGCATAAAGGTAAAAGAGGCACATCCTACTCTATTCCACATTCTCTTCACAGTTGACAGGGTTACGAAACTTTTTAGTGATGGGTTACCAGTGGCATTAACAATCCGGTCTTTTTGAAAAAACAGTTAAGACGGTCATTTATGTGGAAGTGCAGGAATACAGAGCCATCTGCTTCGATGGGTTGAAAAATAAAGGTCACTGGAGTGATATCGTAGCTGTTGTTCACGGAGGATGACAGGTTGTAACTTAAGATTTCATTTTGAGTGACTTGCCATAAGTTTGCTGCAAAACCGGTGTTTTGAAAAAGTTACGCCCCTTTGTTTTCCTGGTAGCCATCAGTTGCTTATTCGCTTGCGCAAAACCCCAGGCCTTTGATTATCGGGATATCAAAAATGTGAAAGTGGAGAGCGTGGGTTATGACCAGACAGCCCTTACGATGGACCTGGTGTACTACAACCCCAATCATTTTGGCGTTAACCTGCAAAAAGTAGATTGCGACGTTTATATTGATAACCGTTACCTGGGAAAATACCAGCTCGACACGTTAATGCATATCAGCCGTCTTTCAGAATTCACCCTTCCTTCCAAGATCATGGTAGACATGAAGACTGTTTTCAAAAACGCCCTTACTTTTCTTTTCAATAAAGAAGTACTGGTGAATGTAAAAGGAACTACCCGTGTAGGCAAAGCAGGTATCTATACCACCATCCCTTTCAACTACGAAGCCCGGCATAAAATCGAGCTTTTTTGAGCCTGTCCGAATTCGTAACTTTGCCGTCGCTAAAACTATAAAATACCTAACATGAGTCTTGGTTATTTCTCTTACCCCATGCCTGTCAATGAGCCCGTACTGTCGTATGCTCCGGGCAGCAATGAAAAGAACGCTTTGAAAAAGGCCCTCGCCGACCTGAAGAAAAAAGAACTGGATATCCCCATGTATATCGGCGGTAAAGCAATAAAAACAGGAAAGAAAATAGCCATCCACCCGCCGCATGAGATAGCCCATACCCTGGGCCATTTTCACATGGGTGAAGAAAAACATGTGAAGCAAGCCATCGACGCCGCGCTGAAAGCCAAGGAAGACTGGGCTGCCATGAGCTGGGAAAACAGGGCGCATATCTTTTTAAAAGCAGCCGATCTTTTGGCTACCAAGTACCGCTACCAGATGAATGCCTGCACCATGCTCGGGCAGAGCAAGAACGCTTACCAGGCCGAGATCGACAGCGCCTGTGAGCTGATCGACTTCTTACGTTTCAACGTACATTTCCTGAGCGAGATATATAAGCAACAACCTATTTCCGGTCCGGGTATGCACAACCGCCTCGAATGGCGCCCGCTGGAAGGGTTCGTGTTGGCCGTTACACCTTTCAACTTCACCGCCATCGGTGGTAACCTCCCCACTTCTGCAGCCATGTGCGGCAACGTGGTAGTATGGAAGCCTGCCAATACACAAATCTATTCTGCACAGATCTTTATGCGCATCCTCAAAGAAGCCGGCCTGCCCGACGGCGTGATCAACCTGATCTATGTAGACGGTCCTACTTTGGGTAAAGTATGTTTCAGTCACCGCGACTTTGCCGGTGTTCATTTCACGGGCTCTACCGGTGTTTTCAATTCCATGTGGAAGACCATCGGTGAAAACATTCCCAAATACCGCACGTATCCGCGCATCGTTGGCGAAACCGGCGGTAAGGATTTTGTGATCGCACATAAGAGCGCCGATGTAGATGCAGTGGTAACAGCGCTGGCCAGGGGCGCTTTTGAATTCCAGGGGCAGAAATGTTCTGCTGCTTCCCGCGCTTATTTGCCCAGCAACATCGCTGAACAGGTGAAGACCAAACTGGTGGCCGCCATTCAAAGCATGAAAATGGGATCGGTAGAAGATTTCAGCAACTTCATCAATGCGGTGATCAATGAGAAAGCTTTCAACAATATCGCCCGGTATATTGATAATGCTAAGAAAGACAAGAAGGCCAAGATACTGGTGGGCGGTAAATACGATAAAAAACACGGTTATTTTATAGAACCTACTGTTATTGAAACCACCGACCCCAAATATGCTTCTTTGTGTGAAGAGATATTCGGGCCCGTACTGACCATCTATACTTACGATGCCGACGAATTCGAAGCGGCCCTCGACCTGGTGGACAGTACTTCGCCCTATGCACTCACCGGCTCGATCCTTTCGCAGGACAGGGCTGCCGTGGAACTGGCCACCAACAAGCTGCGCAATGCCGCCGGTAATTTCTACATCAACGACAAGCCCACCGGTGCCGTGGTAGGCCAGCAGCCTTTTGGCGGCGCGCGCGCCTCCGGTACGAACGACAAGGCCGGCAGCATGCTGAACCTCTACCGTTGGCTGAGCGCCAGAACCATTAAAGAAACTTTTAATCCGCCGGTGAATTACGGCTATCCCTTTATGCAGGAAAGCTAAAGATGATTGAACCCCTAACTTCCTTATATTTGCCCCTCAAAATTTCGTATAGTGGCTACAAAATTCTCCAAAGAAACCTACCTGTACTGGTATGAGTTGATGCAACTGATCCGCCAGTTTGAACTGAAAGCGGAAGAAATGTATAAAATGGCCGGTAAGATCCGCGGCTTTTTCCATGCTTATGTTGGGCAGGAAGCCATTGCCGCCGGTTGCATGACCGCTACGCAGCAGGACGATCCGTTCATTACCGCTTACCGCGACCACGGTCTGGCCCTGGCCAAAGGCGTAGCGCCCAATGCCTGTATGGCAGAGCTCTACGGTAAAGCCACCGGCTGCGCCAAAGGAAAGGGCGGCAGTATGCACTTCTTCAGCCTGGAGCATCGTTTCTTCGGCGGCCACGGTATTGTAGGTGCACAGATCGGAACAGGCGCGGGACTGGCTTTTGCTGAAAAATACAAAGGCACCAATAACGTTGCGCTTTGCTTCTTTGGCGATGGCGCTGCCCGCCAGGGTATCCTGCACGAGACCTTTAACCTGGCCATGCTGTGGAAACTGCCGGTGATCTTCATCTGCGAGAATAACAACTATGCCATGGGTACTTCTGTAGAACGTACCAGCAACGTAATAGATATTTATAAACTGGCCGACGCTTACGAAATGCCGGCTGATATGGTAGATGGTATGACCCCTGAAAACGTGCACGAAGCCGTTGCCCGTGCCGTGAAAAGGGCCCGCCAGGGAGATGGTCCTACCCTGCTGGAACTGAAAACCTACCGTTATAAAGGGCATTCTATTTCCGATCCGCAGAAATACCGTTCCAAGGAGGAAGTAGATGAATACAAAGATCAGGACCCCATTACGAAAGTGAAAACCACCATCCTGTCTAATAAATACGCTTCTGAAGAAGAACTGAATGCGATCGATACCCGCATCGGTGCAGTGGTGGATGCCTCTGTTAAATTCGCCGAAGAAAGCCCCTGGCCCGATGAAAGCGAAGTACTGAAAGACGTGTACATTGACCAGCAGTATGAATTTATTGTTGACTAACTCTATCTTAATTACAAATCAATTTTTCCATGAGCGATAAGCACGAACACGAATTGAGTTCTGAACACCACGAATCACTGGTACGTCTGCAAAGCACCTGGCAACGCATCCAAAAGCCGGTGATGATTGCAGTAGCAGCCATCATTATCATTGGCGGCGGATGGTATGTTTACCAACAATACATCGTTAAACCCAAAGAAGAGAAAGCAGCTGAAGCGCTGTTCAAAGCCCAGGACTATTTCGCCAAAGACTCGCTGAACCTGGCGCTGAACGGCGATGGCCAATACAAAGGCGCATTATATGTGATCAATAATTTCAGTGGTACCAAAGCGGCTAACCTGGCGCATTATTATGCCGGCGTAAGCTACCTGCGTTTGGGCGATTTCAATAACGCTGTAAAGTACCTGAAAGATTTTTCTACCGGTGCCAAACAGATCCAGCTCATGGCTTATGGCTGCCTGGGTGATGCTTATGCAGAACTGAACAAGAAAGACGAAGCCATCGAGTCGTACAAAAAAGCAGCTTCCACTTTTGAGACCGATGAAAGCAATTCAGCAGAATACCTGTTTCGCGCAGCGCTGCTGTCTGAAACCACCGGTAAAACAAAAGAAGCGCTGGAACTGTACAAAGAATTGAAAGATAAATTTCCCCGTACCGATAAAGGTTTCCAGGCCGATAAATACATCTATCGCCTGAGTATTGATAAAAACGATTTCAGTGTAAAATAATGGCTACACCAGGAAATACCACATTGAACAAAGGCATCCCCTCCATCAAGGATGCCTTTGTTGTTATTGTTAAAACAGAATGGAACGCCCCCATCGTAAATAAACTGGAGGCCGGTGCAAAGAAAATTCTCAAAGCTCATGGCATCGATTGTAAAACCCTTATCGTGCCCGGCGCTTTTGAAATTTCTTTCGCTGTTAAGAACCATTACGCGTATGCGGCAACACCTCCCGACGCTTACATCACACTCGGCGCAGTGATCAGGGGCGATACGCCGCATTTCGATTATGTATGCAAGGCGGTGACCGATGGTGTGCTGGAACTAAACCTCATGCTCGACGCGCCTGTTATCTTTGGTATACTCACCGTAGATAATGAAGAACAAGCTAAGGAACGCATCGGTGGCAAGCACGGCCATAAAGGTGAAGAAGCGGCGGTTACCGCATTGAAGATGATTGCCCTTAACCGCAAACTAAAATAAACGCATGAACGTTCAAATCTTTGTACCCTGTTTTATTGACCAGCTTTACCCACAGGTAGCTTTTAATATGGTGAAGGTATTGGAGAAAGCAGGATGCAAAGTGCGTTACAACGATAACCAGACCTGTTGCGGCCAGCCTGCTTTCAACGCCGGTTTTTGGGGTGAAGCCAAAGAAGTATGCAGCAAATTCCTGAAAGATTTTGAAAGTGCCGATTATATTGTAGCGCCCAGCGCCAGTTGTATTGGGTTCGTGCGGAACTATTACGAAAAACTGTTTGAAAATACATCCCAGTCTTCGCGTGCAAAAAAGATCGGCAACCGCGCTTTTGAATTATCCGATTTCCTGGTGAATGTGTTGCAGGTAGATGACCTGGGCGCCAGCTTTCATGGCAAAGCCACTTACCACGACAGTTGCGCGGCACTGCGCGAATGCAAGCTCAAGCAGGAGCCCCGGCAATTGCTGAGCAAAGTAAAAGGTCTGGAAC
Organism: Mesotaenium endlicherianum; assembly: GCA_009602735.1. NCBI lineage: Eukaryota > Viridiplantae > Streptophyta > Zygnematophyceae > Zygnematales > Mesotaeniaceae > Mesotaenium > Mesotaenium endlicherianum. The sequence goes on along the minus strand of WELA01004545.1, from coordinate 115,878 downwards.
TGGTGGAGATGAATGATGTGGAAACCTGCTGCGGTTTCGGGGGCACTTTCGCCGTTAAGTTCGAACCCATCAGCATAGCCATGGGCGACCAGAAGATCGCCCATGCCGCTGCTACCGGCGCGGAATACCTCATCAGTACTGATATGAGCTGTCTCATGCACATCGATGGTTGCAACAAACACAAAAACGCAGGTTTACAAGTATTACACCTGGCTGATGTGCTGGCTAGTGGATGGTAATTTTATTTATTTTTATTGTATGAACTACTGGCTGATAAAATCAGAACCCTTCAAATACAGTTGGGAGCAGTTTGTCAAAGACGGACAAACATTTTGGGATGGCGTACGCAATTATGCCGCACGCAATCACCTGCGCACGATGAAGAAAGGCGACCTGGTCTTTTGGTACCACAGTAATGAAGGCACCGAGATCGTAGGTATTGCCAAAGTAATAAAAGAAGCCTACCAGGATCCCACCACTACAGAAGAAGCATGGGTAGCGGTAGACTTCAAACCGCACAAAAAACTGAAAAAACCGGTAACCCTCGTACAAATCAAGGCCGACAAACGTTTGGCCAATATGGCGCTCGTGCGTTTGGGGCGTTTATCGGTTCAACCTGTTACTGATGCCGAATGGGCCATCATAATGGAAATGGCCGGAGAAAAACCATAATAGCTCCGAAGGTTACAGGTACGCTTTCCCCGTTTGTTAAATTATGTTCAAACTTGACGAGCTGTTCATTGCTACGCGGGTAACACAATAATTTAGCCCTATGACTGCTGTAACCAAAAGAATACTTACCCTGTTTTGTTTCTTCTTCACTTTTTCATGGAATGTTGCTAATGCACAGGAGCGATTCACTGTCAGTGGCATTATCAAAGATAAAAGTACAGGTGAAGTACTCATCGGCGCAGCAGTAAAAATAGAAGAACTGAATACCGGCACCACTACCAATGCTTACGGTTTTTATGCCATCAGCGTTAAGCCGGGAACTTATTCGCTGAATGTGAGCTTCCAGGGTTACCAGCTCTTTTCACAAAAAACAACACTACACGCCGATCTGCGTAACGATATAGAATTAATGCCCGTGAGCACGGTGTTGAATGAAGTAGTGGTCTCTTCCAAAAGAAAGAACGAGCACATAGCCAAACCGGTTATGGGTGTTGAAAAACTGAACCTCTCTGAGATTAACCTCTTGCCGGTATTATTGGGTGAAAGAGATGTGCTCAAAAGTATTCAACTGCTTCCCGGCATTAAATCGGCCGGTGAAGGCAGCAGCGGTTTTTTTGTGCGCGGTGGAAGCGCCGATCAAAACCTGATCCTGCTCGATGAAGCGCCGGTGTACAATGCTTCTCACCTGCTCGGCTTCTTTTCTACCTTCAATTCCGATGCGATTAAAGACGTGAGCGTTTACAAGGGCAGTATGCCTGCCCAATACGGTGGGCGGTTGTCGTCTGTGGTAGACATCAAAATGAAAGACGGGAACAGTAAGGACTACAATGTAAGCGGTGGCCTCGGGCTGATCTCTTCCCGCATCAACATAGAAGGGCCTATCGTAAAAGACAAAGGCTCTTTTATTATCAGCGCCAGGCGCACGTATGCCGATCAGTTCCTGAAGCTCTCCAGGGATACGACTGTTAACAACAACAAGCTCTATTTCTACGACCTCAACCTCAAGGCGAATTATATGCTGGGCAAGCGCGACCGTCTCTACCTCTCGGGCTATTTCGGCAGGGATGTGTTGGGTTTTGCCGAAACATTCAAAAGCGATTGGGGTAATACCACCGGCACTTTGCGATGGAACCATATTTTCAGCAGGAACCTCTTTTCCAATACATCGCTCATCTACAGCAATTACAATTATGTGATCAAGATCAAATCGGGCAAGCAATTGCTCACCATCAACTCTAAAATAGAAGACCTCAACTTCAAACAGGATTTTGATCTTTTCCTGAACAATAACAACAAATTGAAATTCGGGGCCAACGCCATCCTGCATACCAATTCTCCTGGCAGGGTTACATCAGACGATTCTGCATTTACAGGCAATAAAGTGCAAAACAAAAAATCACTCGAATCGGCCGTTTATTTTTCTCATGAGATCAAAGCCAGCGAGCGGCTCAACCTGATTTACGGGTTGCGGTTATCGAACCTGACCGTGCTGGGCCCCGGTAATTTTTATACTTATGATACGGCAGGCAACACTACCGACACGATGCGTTACGGTCCCGGAGCTACCGTTGTCAGCTATTGGAACCTCGAGCCCCGCATATCGGCCAGTTACCAGTTGAATGAACGGCGTTCCATCAAAGCTTCTTATACGCGCAATGTGCAGAACCTGCATTTTTTAAGCAATACCACCACCAGCAGTCCTACCGACCTCTGGTTGCCCAGCACCAACAATGTTCAACCCGAAACAGCCGATCAGTTTGCCATTGGTTATTATCAAACCTCAGCGAACGATCAATACGAACTGACGGTTGAAACTTATTACAAATGGATGCAGCACCAGATCGACTATAAAAGCGGAGCCTTACTCAGGGCCAATGATAATGTTGAAAACCAGTTATTGTACGGTGTGGGCAGGGCTTATGGTATTGAATGGTTGCTCCGAAAAAAATATGGCAGGCTGAGTGGCTGGGTGGGCTATACCCTCTCCAAAACGGAACGCCGCTTCGACCAGATCAACAACGGACAATATTTCCCGGCCAGGCAGGATATTACCCATGATATTTCGTTGGTGGGTATTTATAAATTATCTGACCGATGGACACTCTCTGGCACCTGGGTATACAACACCGGCAACGCCGTTACTTTTCCTTCCGGCAAATACCATGTAAACGGACAAACCGTTTTCGTATACACCGAACGCAACGGATATCGCATGCCGCCCTATCACCGCCTGGATATAGCTGCTACTGTTGAAAACAAGAAAAACAAGAGCAGGCGTTATCAAAGCAGTTGGACCTTCGGTATATACAACCTGTATGGTCGTGAGAATGCCTATACCATTACTTTCCAGGATGATCCCGATCACCCGGAAAAAACACAGGCTTTACGAACGGCTTTGTTCAAATTCATTCCGAGTATTACCTGGAATTTTAAATTCTGATGATCACATGTCAACCCTTACAAAATATACATACCGCCTGTTGATACTGTCGCTCCTTTTTGCTTCCTGTAAAAAAGTGATCGATGTTAATTTAAACAACGCGCCTTCGCAGGTTGTGATTGAAGGGATCGTGAACAACCAGGGGCCTGCCAGTGTCACCATCACCCGGTCGGTCAGGTTCAGCGACAATAACAGCTTCCCTCCTGTTTCGGGTGCGGTTGTAAAGATCCGGGACAATGCCGGCAACAGCTATCAATTGCTCGAAACAACCCCGGGTGTTTATACGCACCCCAATGCTGTTGGTGTTCCGGGCAGGACTTACTCCTTACAGGCCATCATCAACCAGGTTAGTTATACCGCCGGCTCTACCATGCCCTACCCGGTAAATTTCGATACGCTGACGGCCGACCAGTTGGCTTTCGGTAATAAAGTGCTCAAAGTGGTTCGCCCATGGTTCAGGGATCCTGACACGCTGGGTAACAATTACCAGTTTGTAGAATACGTGAACAGGGCGCTGGTACAGAACATCTACACCTGGAACGATTACATCAACAATGGCGGCGTTTATTACAGGCCACTGATCTACCAGGCAGAAGACAACCATCGTGATATTGCATCAGGCGATACTGTTACTGTTGAAATGAGGTGTATCGACAAAGCCGTTTTTACGTATATGCGTGCATTGGCCGATCTGAACACCAATAATATTACGCCTGCCAATCCGCCCAGCAACCTGTCTAACGGCGCATTGGGTTATTTCAGTGCGCATACCAGCCAGGTGAAGTCGGTGAAGATCCCTTAAAGGTTGTTACCTGAAATCAAACCACAACACCCCATGAACAGGGTCGGCGCTTAGTTTATTTTTTTCGCTTTGCGGACCCATCTTTTCATTGGCTGGCTTGAATTTGGTGCCAATAGGACTGATGGTTTGCAGAAATCCCAGCTCTCCATTGGGAAATTCCGGCACAACATTGTTGTTCAGCGGCGCGTCTTTGGGTCGCTTCGGTTTGCCCATTTGCAGGAATGTATTTTCATTCTCCGTAAAAACAGTAAACGGCGCTTCTTTGTTTTCTATGACTGCCCAACTCCATGCAGCATGGTACCCTTTGAATTCAGGATAGTCCCAGGTTTCACCGGTTACTGCATTGTTGTATGCTTTATGCCATACGCCCATCTGCATGCCCTTCATCCTGTTTTTCCATACCCGGTAAGGTCCCCTGCCCAGCCATTTCATTCCTGTTATTTTTTCTTCAGGGTAATTGAATGTAATGCCTGAAAAATTCACTTCACCGGTCTGCACATACGTGTATTCCAGTTTCACCGGTTGTCCGGGATGGAAGGTCCACCGTACATGCAATGAGGCATCGCCCGAATAGGTACATGCTACAATATGACTGTTGGCAGAATCGCGGTGTGTCAATTCATCCAGCCTGCAATCAACTCCGGCCAGCACCGGTCCGCCTGACAGTGATATTACCGTATTCCCTTTTATCACCCGGTGCAGGAGCCCTGTTCTTTTGTTGAAATAATAATTGATGTGATCGCTGCTGACAACGAGCGAACTGTCTGCATCTTTTGTTTTAACAGCCGAAGCATTCACTGCAGGCCTCAACAAGCTGTCGGCCGTTTGTTGAGGTGTTCGTAATAACCAGCTCCAGGTAAAAATTTCACGATAATTGGGGTCATACGCTGTTAAGTAAAGGGCATCCGCTTTGCTTTTTGCAGCAGGCAAATGCAAATCCAGCACGCCTTTTTTTCCCGGCTTCAAAGAAGAAATGGTTGTCTGTCCCTCTGCTATTACTTTAGAGAGGGTTGTTGCATCTTTGGGTGATGGGAAAGAAAGCAGTTTCCATTCAAACCTGCATTGGTTGAGGTTGGTAAACATATACCTGTTTTCTATATCGAGCTTGTCATTAAAACCGGGTTTGTTCAACCGGGGAGCAATATAAACGGGCGACCATATTTCTTTGATCGTATAAAAGCTGGCCTCCTTTTCACGATGCGGTCCTAGTATACCATCAGGTGCATGGTTTCCATCTGTATCATAAACACCGTTCTTATCTGTTCTCACCACTCCTTCATCGAGCAATGCCCAGAGGAAGCCTCCTGCGCTGCGCGGGTGGCGTAACATCAGGTTCCAGTAATCGTCGAGCCCTGCACCCAATCCGCCATCGTATAAGCCATGCAGGAATTCAGTTGGAAAGAATATCTCTTCTCCTTTTTCTGCAGAAGCCTGTATATACTGGTAATCGGGATAATGCTTGGTATCTGTGCTGCCGAATTGCTGCCAGGGATGGATCACTATACGTTTTTGCGGATCATACAACTTGAAATCATCGTCAATCGCCGTATTCCAGCCACCTTCATTTCCATTATCCCAGACTACAACGGAAGGATGGTTTACATCTCTTACAACCATCTCCTTTACCAGTCTTTTGGCAGTAGCAGTGTCGTAAGATTTTTGCCAACCATTCAGTTCATCCAACACGAACAAACCCAGCGAGTCGCAGAGATAAAGAAATTGCTGGTCTGGCGGATAATGCGACATGCGAACCGCATTCATGTTCATTTCTTTCATCAGCCTGATGTCCATCAGGTGTACATCCCTGCTCAACGCCCTGCCGCTTTCAGGCCAGAAGCTGTGCCGGTCGGCCCCTTTGAACATGACTTTCGCACCATTTACATAAATGCCCTCTTTGGGCTTCACTTCAACCGTTCTGAAACCGAACGATTGTTTTACCTGGTGAATAACATTTTTGGTATCCTTGATCGTTACCAGCACCCGGTACAGATTCGGGAACTCCGGGCTCCACTGCAAGGGATGGTCAATCTTTATATGCAGGGATGTTTTTTCCTTATCGCCTTTCACCTTTTTAGAAAAAAGTTTACCAACATGTTCTCCGCTCAGCTTTTGAATCTGTGCTTCAATAACCTGTCCTTCGTGTGCATACGCATGATATACATCCATATTAAAAGCGCCATCGGCTTTTGCATCTATTGCAACTCTTTCAATGAATGTTTCGGGAACAATTTCCAGGTACACAGGACGGTAAATACCGCCGAATACCCAATAATCGCCGTTGCGTTCTGCTTTGTTCACAGATGCATTGGCCGACATTTTACTCACGCGTACTTCGAGCAGGTTGCTTTCCCCTGGTTTGATGAGCGAAGTGATATCGTATTTAAATTGGTAAAAACTTCCCTGGTGTACAGCGCCGGCCAAATGTCCGTTGATCTTGACTTCTGTATCGGTCATGGAGCCTTCGAATACAATGAAAACCCTTTTCTCTTTCTTCAACGCCGGAACCTTGAAGGCATGCTTATATAACCCTTCTTCGTCTGCTTTTACTTTATCGTGTCCGTAATTATATACACCAAAACCTTGCAGCTCCCAGTTGGAAGGCACTGCAATCTTTTTCCACTTTCCGCTGTTCATACCGCCGGTACAAAAGAAATCCCATTGAACAGTATGATCTTTATCGGTGCCAGACAAATACTGGATAATGGTTTCCTGCGCAGATGCGGTACAATATCCGCCCAGGCAGAGCAAGAAAAGAAAAAAATAATTTTTCATGATAATTCAAATAGATCTTTTATCAATTTGCCAGTATCCGTGAAGAGCGAGTGCGGCTCCCAGGGCAGAAGCCTGTGCCAATACAGACGCAACAACCACGGCATGCGGAAAAGCACGAGCCAGCAAGTGCATAAAGGTACTATTTTGTGCGAAGCCGCCTTCCACTAATAAGCGTATAGGGTCTTTTTCCGGATGCACATTTCTTATCACGGCCGCTTGTTCTTCCACCAATTCAAAAACTAGTTGGTGATAAGCGGCAACAAAACTATCTGTTTGTTTGGGTGTCCAATGCAAATCAAAAACAACTTGTTTGTATGCGCCTGACTGCACACCAAAATCTTTTTCCAGTTCAGCCGCTTGTTCTTCATGCTTACGGCCCAATAGCAGTCTTCCCGCTTTCACGGGACGGCCTTCATACGTGAGATAACACAGCATATCTGAAGACAGTTCCGCCGCAGTCAACGATCTATCGTTGAAAGGATTGAGTGTTACTGACCAGGTGCCGGTTGATACCAGCACAAAAGGTTCTTCTGCCTTGATCAAATAAGGAAGCAATGCAGCAGAACTGTCGTGCAATCCAACACCAACATGCAGCGGGCGTTCACGGTATTGTATTTGAATAGCGGCTTGACTGGGATAAATAGGCGGCAGCTTACTGGTAATATTTTCTTCCTGTACCCATGGGTGATAATCCTGCCGCTGAAAATCCCACAGCGCTGTATGACAACCCAGGCTGGTCATTTCACTGCAACATTCTTTGGTAAAAAGATAACTCAACCATTGCGGCAGGTGCAGTGTTTGATGTACATCGGCAAAAACAGACGGCTGTTCTTTTTTCAACCGGTAGAGTTGTAAACCCGTATTCAGGCTACCGGTTAAAGGCGCTCCGGTAGCAAGTGACAGGGCTCGCTCGCCTCCATAAGTACTGCAAAATTCCTGTAATAATGTTGCAGGATATGGCTTGAGGTAATTGTACAATGGTATCAAAGGTTTTCCCGTTTCATCCAAATGCACAATGCTGGCGCCATAGCCCGAAAAATTCAAAGCTTGTATATTGAAATCCGGATGATCGAAAGCCTGATCGAATATTTCCTGCATCCACTTCGCCAGTAGATACAGGTCTTCCGAAGGATAACCATCCGCATCTGTTGTTTCTTCCAGTTGCACAGCCCGTTCATACACAACCTCATAGTTCCTGTCGAAGAGAAAGAATTTTTTATTGGTCCGGCCAATATCAAATACGGCAATTACTGGAAGCGGTTTCATAGACCGGTTGTATGGGCATGGTAACCACGTTGTGCAATGAGTGCTTTGCGTACGCCGGCCTGCCTGAACAAGTCAAGCGGACGCAGTGCGCCGCCTGAACGTAATCTCGCTTCTGCAACCAGCGGCCGCAGATCGGTGCGGTAAACTTCCTGTAAGATTTCTTGTGCGGCTGCCACGTCGTTATTCTCCTGTGCCTGGCGCAGCGCTGCCTGGTCTACCAGCAATGCCTGTGCATAAGCCAGTCGTATGGCTTCTACCGATTGCAGCAGGTCTTCCAGCGGGTCTTTAACATTATGCGAAGCATCGATCATCCATCCCAAATCAGCAGCATGGTTCATACCTCGCGCATCCATGCCTTCCACCAGCTCGTTGAAAATAAGGAAGAGTTGATAGGGATTGATAGAACCTACGGTGAGGTCATCATCGCCATATTTGGAATCATTGAAATGGAAACCTGCCAGTTTTCCTTCCATCAGTAACAGCGAAACGATTTGTTCAATGTTCGCATTTGGTAAATGATGACCGAGATCAACCAATGTATAGGCTTGCGGACCGAGTTTGCTGGCATAGAGATAGGATTGTCCCCAATCGCCTACCGTCATAGAATAAAAATTGGGTTCGAATGCTTTGTATTCAACGAACATTTTCCAGTCTTTCGGCAATGCCGCATATATCTCCTGCAAGCTTTCCAATGTACGCTGGAATGCTTTCCTGAAGTTCAACTGACCCGGAAAGCAGGAACCATCCGATAACCAAACGGTGAGCGCTTGTGAGCCGAGGGCTTCACCGTGACGGATCACTTCCATATTGTGTTCAATAGCTTGCCTGCGCACCTGCTCATTCAGGTGTTGCAGTGATCCGAACTTATAAGAATGTGCTTGACCGGGCTGGTCCTGGAAAGTATTGGAGTTCACTGCATCGAAGCGAAGTCCGTGTGAAGATGCCAGTTCCCTGATCGCTTTCGGGTTACTAGGTATATCCCAGGGAATGTGCAATGATATAGCGCCACTACCCTGGTTCAACCTGTGCAGCAAAGCCACGTCTTCAATTTTTTCTTCGAGGCTGCGCGGCTCGCCGCCACCCGGAAATCTTCCGAAACGCGTACCGCCGGTACCTAATGCCCAGGAAGGAATTGCTACCTGAAAATCCTGCACCAATTTAATTACGCGTTCAGGATCGGCAATACGGTCTTTCAGCGCTGCCAGCGCTTTTGCATGTTGCGCATAATGAGTTTCATTGTGTGCCGTTATTGCGGCTTTGTGGACAAGCATTGTTCTATCGTTTAGCAATCTTTATCAAATATCAAACCTTATTCATCACCAGCCATTCTATCAGCGTAAAAATCCTGCGGCAACGCCTCCATCAACATTCAATACATTGCCTGTTGATTTGTTCAGCAAGCCGCTTACCAGTACATAGCAGGCATTGGCAATATCTTCGGGCAGGATGGCTTCTCCCAGCAAAGTACGCTTGGCATAATAAGCAGGTAATTCTTCTACACTGATGCCATAAGCTTTTGCGCGCCCTTCGGCCCAGCCGCCGGCCCAGATATTGGAATCGGCGATCACCGCATCGGGATTCACGATGTTCACACGTATTTTTTCTGCACCCAGTTCAGCCGCCAACAGGCGTGAAAGATGTGCCTGCGCCGCTTTGGCCGAGCCATAACCGGCGTTATTGGGTCCGGCTACTACGGCGTTCTTCGATACAATATTGATGATATCGCCGCCCATTGCCTGTTTGCGCAGGATGTCTACTGCAACTTGCGATACCAGGAATTGTCCTTTTACCAATATATCATAGAGTTTGTCCCAATCGGCTACTGTATGATCTGCCAATGGTTTGGAAATACTGATGCCGGCATTGTTTACGATGATATCAACGCCTCCGAAAGCCAGCACAGCTTGCTGCATGGCATTGTGTATTTGTGCGGCATCTGTTACATTGAGCAATCCTGCCGCCACGGCATCTTTTCCGAAAGCCTGTTCAAATTCTGCTTTCGCGCCTTGCAATCTTTCTTCATTCACATCATTGATGAAAACACAGGCGCCTTCTGCTGCAAACTTTCTTGCAATGGCTTTGCCTATGCCTCCTGCACTGCCTGTTACCAACGCTACACGCCCGGAGAGCGCTTTGGGTTTGGGCATGCGCTGCAACTTGGCTTCTTCCAGTAACCAGTATTCTATATCAAAAGCTTCCTGCCTGGGCAATGAAGTGTAGCTCGATATCGCTTCTGCGCCACGCATGACGTTGATGGCGTTGATATAAAATTCTGCGGCAACGCGCGCTGTCTGTTTGTCTTTCGCAAAAGTGAACATGCCTACACCCGGATATAATATTACTACCGGGTTGGGATCGCGCATAGCGGGACTATTATCGTGCTTGCATTTGTTATAATAATCTGCATACATGCTGCGATATGATTTGAACAGTGGCAGCAATTGTTGCTTTAATGCAGCGGCATCTGAAAGATTGGCGCCCGGTTGCAGGTTCAATACCAGCGGACTGATCTTGGTACGCAGGAAATGATCGGGGCAGCTGGTACCCATCGGCGCCAAACGGTCGAGGTCGTTGGAGTCGATGAATTGCAATACGCGGTCGTCGTCTGTAAAATGTCCCACCATTTTTGTATGGCTGGAACAAAACCCGCGCAGCAAAGGCGCGAGCGAGGCTGCCTGTTGCAGGCGCTGCTCTTTGGGTAGTGCTGTTATTTTTTCTCCGCCGAATACAGATCCATTCTTTTGAATATTTTCTTCGATATAAGCGGCACAACGTTCCACTACTTCCAATGTGTTCACATAACTTTCATAAGCCGTATCGCCCCAGGTGAACAGCCCGTGCGAGCCCAGCATGATGCCGCGGATACCAGGATTTTGTTCCAGGCATTGACGCAGTTGCAGGCCCAGGTCGAACCCCGGCCGTTGCCAATCTACCCAGCCGATGGTTCCGCCAAACAGTTCCTGCGTAATGCGTTTGCCATCTTTGGCAGCCGCTATGGCAATGGCTGCATCGGGATGCAGGTGATCGATGTGTTTGAAAGGAAGAAAACCATGCAATGGTGTATCGATGGATGGCGCTTTGGAAGCGAGGTCGTAGATGCAGTGGTTGAATAATTCCACCATTTCATCTTCGTGCGCGCGGCCACGGTATACATTTTCCAGGCTGCGTAAGCGATCTACATACAATGCCGCGAGGCCGCTTTTCTTCAGCGTGCCCAGGTCGCCACCAGATCCCTTCACCCACATAATTTCTTTCATTTCACCCGTGAGCGGGTCTTTCGCCATGGCTTTGCATGATGTATTGCCTCCGCCATAGTTGGTTAAACGAAGATCTGCACCCAATAAATTAGAGCGATAAATGAGCAGGGCCACTTCATCACCTGCGAGCGCAGCGGCTTCACGCTCGTCCCATAAATAGTTTACGTATTTGAATTGCATTTTCATCTATTTGATTGAATTACCATACCCTACTACCAATACCGAAGCGATGATGGTAGCGATGCCTATCGCAATGGTTCGTTTGGTGGGCCCATGGGTACCTTTCCATTCTTTCGACAGGATACCCCACATATTGGCTATGAGTATGATAAAAGACATGTGTAATATCCAGGAGCTGGCGCCATTACCCATTTTGCTTTCTCCCATACCGTAGAAGAAAAACTGCAGGAACCAGGTGACACCGCCAAGTGCGCACAACAAATAATTTTTCAGCAAAGGCGTTGCACGATTGATATAATCACCAAAGCTTTTGTTGCGTGCATTGAGTACCATACACCAGATGAAATTAGTGGTAAGCCCACCCCACAATATAACCACAAATACCACATTATTTCTGAACAGGAACTCCCCTGTTTCAGCGGGATTGGCCGTCTTCCACAACTGGTTGGCCACAATAGCCATGCTGCTGCCGGCTTCTATACCAAAGCTGAAGCAGGCGCTGAGCACACCCGATATAATGGCCAGTGTTAATCCGCGTGTGATGTTGAATTCACTGCCGGAAGCATCTGTTTTCGCATGCCCCATTTCCTCATCTTTCATACTGCCCGCTTTGCCGCAAATGATGATGCCAATGATACAAAGTACCAATCCTGCCAGTACCCATTGTCCCCAGGTATGCGTGAACAGATCGGCAATGGTATCTTTTCCCGGTTGCGGGTTGAAATAATAATAGACAGATGGCACCAGGGAGCCGAAGACCGAACAGAGCCCGAGAATGATAGAGCTGCCCAATGCCACGCCCAGGTAACGGACACCCAGACCGTATGTGAGTCCGCCGATACCCCAAAGTAGCCCCATCAGGTAAGTAGAGCCGATCACCGGCTTAGGCGCCTGCCTGATGATACCTACAAATCCGGGGATGGTGAGCCAGGCTGCCACGAGCGGGGCGATGGTCCAGGAGAAGATCCCTCCCACGATCCAGAAGCTTTCCCAACTCCAGCCTTTTACCTTTTTAAAAGGCATGTAAAAACTACCTGAGGCGAACCCGCCTAAAAAATGGAATAATACTCCGGCAAGCGTAATCAGCATCATATAAGCAAATCTATTTCTCCTCTCTTAACCGGCCATCATGTCCTGTCCTGCACCCACAAATTCCATGATTCGTAACCCCATTTTCCCGATTTTGATAGTGACGGCTTTTGAATTCAGACAACTTTGCGCAAAATTTTAGTCAAAAGAACACAATGAAAGGATTAATTGCAACAGCATTATTGATTTTGAGTGGTTTGACCGGTTTTGCGCAGCAGGACAGCGCCCGGACCCTGAAACACGTAACCATCACCGGTTACCGCACCGTCAATGGCGTGGGCCACATGATGGATGTAAAGGAAGGTATTATCTATGCCGGGAAGAAGAATGAAGTTATTATTACTGATAGTCTGGATGCCAATAAGGCCATCAACAATACCCGCCAGATCCTGGGAAGGATTCCCGGGCTCAATATTGTAGAAACAGAAAGCAGTGGTTTTACGGCCAATGGTATTGCCACCCGCGGTCTCAACCCCACGCAAAGCATAGAAATGAATACCCGTCAGAATGGCTATAATATCAGCTCCGATATTTATGGTTATAATGAAGCGTATTACTTGCCCCCCATGGAAGCGGTCAACCGTATTGAAATGGTGCGCGGTGCGGCATCGTTGCAGTTCGGTTCGCAGTTCGGGGGCCTGGTTAACTATGTTATCAAAAATGCACCAGCCGACAAGCCCGCTGAATTCAATACTTCACTTACCGTTGGCAGCTATGGCCTATTCAATTCTTTCAATTCATTCGGCGGAACGTATAAGAAATGGAGCTATTATGGCTTCCTTCAATACCGCAATATGCAAGGCTACCGGGCCAATAGCGACCAGTGGCAGTTCTCCGGCTTTGGTAAAGTACAGTACGCCGCTTCCGACAAAGTGAAAGTGGGTGTGGAATATTCCTTATTGCGTAACCAGGTACACATGCCGGGAGGTCTTACTGACAGCATGTTCCAGGCCAATCCCAAGACTTCTACCCGCGCGCGCAACTGGTTGAAAAGCCCCTGGAATATTGTAACGGCTTATCTCGATTATAACCCGTCTGAAAAAACAACCATCAGCTTCAAATCATCTTATTTATTCAGCAACCGTTCGCTTGTTTGGCGGAATGAAGACGGAGGTCCGGAAGCGCTTGATGTGATTGATCCTGCTACCAATGCTTTTGTTCCCCGGGAAGTGGGCACTGAAGACATGCACAATACCACAACAGAATTCAGGATATCTCACCGTTATGCTTTAGGTAATAACGAATCTGTACTGGCAGGCGGACTCCGCTACAGTTATGCATGGTTCAACAGGAAAGGTGGCGGTGAAGGCACTACCGCCAGCGATTTTGACCTGCACATTAATGGTGACTGGGGATACAATCTTGATTTTACCACTACCAACATCGCTCCTTTCGTAGAAAATATTTTTAAGGTAGCGGATAACTTTACCGTTACACCTGGTTTCCGTTTTGAATACCTGCACAGTACCGCTAAAGGATATAAAGTTGACGGGTTGGATAAGATGGTGGCCAATCAAAGCCGGAACCGTTATTTTCCGCTTTTCGGATTGGGTCTTGAATACAAACCCACACACAATACAAGCCTGTATGGAAACATCAGCCAGGCTTACCGTCCGATCGATTATAGCCAATTGGAGCCATTTGGGGTTACTTCTAAAATAGATCCGAACCTGAAAGATGCATCGGGATTCAATGCCGACCTGGGATACCGTGGTACGGTTAAGAATTTCCTGAATTTCGATATCAGCGGCTTCTACCTGCTTTACAACAACCGCATCGGTGTAGTACTGAAAACAGATAATCGGGGAAATCAATATTCCTATCGTACCAATATTGCCAACAGTGTGCACAAGGGTATTGAAAGCTATATAGAATTCAACCTCCTGAAATACCTGAACCCTGCTTCTAAAAACGGCATAAGTATTTTTAACTCGCTCGCTTTCATCGATGCAAAATATACTTCCGGTGAATTCAATGGCAAGCGCGTGGAAGCTTCTGCTAAAACAATTAACCGACTGGGTATTATTTACAGCAGTCCCCGTTTCTCCGGTACTTTCCAGTTTAACCGTACGGGCGATGCCTATGGAGATGCATCAAACGTAGTGCGCAGCAGCGATCCCATTGCAGGATACATTCCCGCTTATACTGTGCTTGATGTAAGCGCTACTTATAAGATCTGCAACTATGCAATCAAAGCAGGTATCAATAACCTGGCCGATAAAGCATATTTTACCCGCCGTACAGACGAGTATCCAGGTCCCGGTATCATTCCTGCAATTGGAAGGAGCTTTTATATTGGTGTAGCGGTAAAATTGTAATGGATGCAGCAAAAATGAAAGCCTGATCTATTATTTTTGTAAAAAAGAAGCATGAAGTACCCGTTTTTCCTCCTCCTTACCAGCCTGTTCTTGTTGGGGAATATGGCGATAGCACAAAACAACGAACCCTGGACCAGCAGCCAGTTAATGGCGCCGGCCTTTCTTGCCGAAAAGATCACCAGCAACCAGACCAATGGTATGCTTGTTTTATGCGTGGGCCCCGGCGCCCTGATCAAGGGATCGGTGAATATTGGCGCTGCGCATGAAGCGGGTAATATTCAAAAATTAAAAGACTATTTAAAAGGGGTAAAAAAAGACACGGAAGTGATCATTTATTGCGGCTGTTGTCCGTTCGATAAATGTCCGAATATCCGGCCCGCCTTTGCTGCATTAAAGGAAATGGGATTCAAAAATGCGCGGCTGCTCGATCTGCCTAAGAATATCAAAGCAGATTGGCTGGATAAAAATTATCCAGCTGCCAGCAACAGCAATCACAATTGATCTATCAGATTGTTTAATTCAATCCCCCATGCCCTTTATATAACCTGATTGGCTTATCTAATTTCACCTTCAATACGGTTACATATTTATCTGCAACTGAATCTGGTACTGTGATATAAACCAGGCCGGGTACAGGGCTCCAGGAAATCTTTCCTACCACTTTAGACTGCAGCTTGGTGCCATTGCCGAGTACGGTTACTTCTTCTATTTTATTGCTGAGCCCTTTGATCATCACCTGGCCGTTTACTTTTCCGTGCAGGAACAGGTACAAAGTAGTAGCGTCTTTGGACAATGTAGAGGGCCCGTAAAAATGGCCTTGTGGCAATCCGCCGACTGTATTAAAAATGGCTTCTTCGTGTTTTTTATTCCATGCTCCCAACTCTTTCAGCAAATGAATTTGTTCTTCCGGAATGGCGCCATCTTCTTTTGGTCCCATATCGAGCAACAGGTTGCCGCCATTCGATATCACATCTGCAAAAATAGTGATCACCTCATAGGGTGTTTTCCAGTTATTGTCGTGATGAAAACCCCAGTTATCATTGCTGGTCATGCACAGCTCCCACCAGTTATAGCCCGGACGCGAAACGGGAAAATTTTGTTCCGGTGTTTCATAATCGCCATAGCCCTGGAGCCTTCCATTAATGATTGACTTTGGATTGCCCGACAAAATGATCGTCCTTACTTTTTGTGACTCCCACTCTTCGGCACTGTGTTCCCAATCTCCATCAAACCACCAGAGATCGGGACGGAATGTGTCGGATATTTCTTTGATCTGTCCCTGGAAAAAAGCGCGGAAACGGTTCCATCGGTCATAATCCTTTGATACCGTATACCTCGAACTGTCTTTCAGGAAGCCGGGATAGTTATCAGAACTCCAGTCAATCAGTGAATAATACGCGCCACATTTGATATTGCGCTTGCGCAATTCTTCGAAGAAAGGTTTCACCATATCTTTTTTAGCAGGCGTTTGCTTCACAATGCTGAGGTTACTCAGCTTGGTGTCGTACATGGCTACTCCATCGTGGTGCTTGGTGGTAATAACTGCGTAACGGGCGCCACTCTCCTGGATCAGGCTGGCCCAGAAAGCAGGATCGTATTTTTTCAAAGTGAAGCCCTGCAGTTGTTTCATATAATCTGCATAGCTGATCTTTTTATTATGAAAACTCCAGGATTCGTCGATACCGTTGACTGCATAAATACCTGCATGAATGAATATGCCCAGCTTGGCATCGCCAAACCATTGCATCTTGTCGTGAATTTCTTTAGGGTCGATGTTTTTTTGAGCAAACCCTGCCTGTATACAAACAAACAGGCAAACCATTGTAATAAGCTGCTTCATGCGTGATCGTAGATTAGATAATTTAATGTCAATTGATTTTTAGTAAAATGTGTACTCACTGATTATGAAAGGGGCTAAATTAATTACTTTCATTCATCACGCAGCATTTCCTTAGCGCTAAGACTGAACAAGGAATAAATCAGACAAACGATTGCGTTGACCTGACTGAGTACTTTCAGGGTGTCGACTATTTTACTTGAAATATTTCCCGCAACCGTATGTCGTTGCTGGAACTACCGATCATGATGCGGAACTGCCCTGGTTCAATTACTTCTTTCATGTTTATGTTCAACATAGTGAGCATATCGGGTGTAATGTTGAAACGGATTTCTTTTTCTTCTCCCTTGTCAAAGCTTACCCGTTGAAATGCTTTCAGTTCTTTAACAGGCCTTGCCACGGATGCCAGTTCATCGTGCAGGTATAATTGCACCACTTCATCAGATTTATAATTACCTGTGTTTTTCAGTTTAAAGCTGAGCGACAATGTTTCTCCTGTTTTGATCACATGTTTCGCCAACCGGAGATCCGAATAGGTAAAACTTGTGTAACTCAACCCGAATCCAAACGGAAACAGCGGCATTCCGGTAAGGTTGTTGTAATCGTCGCCGCGGCCGGTAGGTTTGTGGTTATAAACCAGGGGCAATTGCGCTTCCGACACCGGGAATGTAATGGGCAGTTTACCCGAAGGCGACCGGTCTCCGAATAAAATAGCCGCCACTGCATCTCCGCCTGCTTCGCCCGGATACCACACATCCAATACACCGTTCACTTTATCCAGCCAGTTATGCATAGTAACAGCGCTGCCACCTACCAGCAATACCACAACCCGTTTACCAGAAGCAGCTACACGCTGTATCATTTCTTCCTGCAAGCCCGGCAACGCCAGTGAAGCCCTGTCCCTGAACTCTCCTTCTTCAATACCAGCAACCACTACTGCTATATCAGCGCCGGCTGCTGCATTCACTGCTTGCTGTATCTTGTATTCGCTGCTGTCTTGCACACCTGCATTCCAAATAAGGTGTAACCGTGCATTACCAGCCGGTTCAAAATATTCTACCCTGATATCGTAAGCTTTTTCTTTTTCAAAATGAAAATTGGCCAGCCTGGTAGAATAGCTTTGTTTTTGCCAGTTATCGATGATAAGTTGGTTGTTGATGAACAAACGGTATCCATCATTGCCGTCGATACCAATGTTCACATTACCCGTTACAGGTGATTGTATTTTTCCTGTCCATCTTGCAGAGAAAAAATCATAATTGATCTTTGCGGGATCGGGGGAGAACAAGGTCCATTGAAAATTGATGGATGCATCCACTCTTGATAATGCCGGCGTTCCTTGTAAACTGATGTCGTTGAAATAATCTGCTGATAGTCCTGCTACCCTTTTGCCGTTTTGTATGGTAAATAAACAACTGTCCGGAACGATCGTCCATGGTTGATGTTGCCTTCCGGGTCCGGGTGCATACACTACCTGCCAATTATTTCCGGCTCTTTCCTGTATACCTGCCAGGATGGATTGCTTATGAATACCGGGGCCGCTGTAACCACCCAGCCGCGCTTCGGCAGCGTCTGTACCAAGCACCGCAATTTTTTTGATGGATGTGGTAAAAGGCAATACCTGGTGATCGTTCTTCAGCAGCACCATTGAACGGATGGCTGCTTCTTTGGCCAGTTCTCTGTGTTGCTGGATGCTCCACTGCTCCAGCATCGATGCATCTGCATAAGGCTTTTCAAAAAGACCCAGTTCGAATTTCGCCCTTAATACCCTGGCTACGGCGCTATCAATGGCGCCCGGTCTCATGCTCTTATCGAGAAAATGTTTTTCAAACAATTGATGGTGTTCATACGCAGTCTGAAAGATCACATCCAATCCGTTCTCAATAGCCTGCTTGCCAGCTTCTGCATAATCTGCTGCCGTAAAATGTAATACATTGGCGCCACCGGTGGCTCCGGCATCGGACAACACAAATCCTTTGAACCCCCAATCTTTCCTGAGTTTTTTATTCAGCAACCAGTCGTTGGCAGAACAGGGCGAACCATCCAGCGAATTGTAAGCCGTCATGATACTCCTGGCGCCTCCTTTCTGTATCACCGCTTTGAAGGGAACAAAATAAGTTTCTTCGAGCAGCCTTTCATTATAATGGATCGGGTAACTATCCCGACCACCTTCGCCATGATTCACCGCAAAATGTTTGGGATTGGTGATGATACCTCTTTGTTCAAATGCCTTTACAAAAGCTACACCCATGGCTGCCGAGAGCTCCGGGTCTTCTCCATAAGTCTCTTCCACCCTTCCCCAGCGCACATCGGTGGCCAGGTTAACCACAGGTGAAAGAATATGGCGAATACCCCTCGATTTTGTTTCATTGGCAATGGCAGCAGCCACTTTGTTCATCAATATGGTATCCCAGGTAGCTGCCAGGGCAATCGCTTGGGGGAAAGCAGTGGCTTCATCCCGTATAAGACCATGTAATGCTTCATCAAAAGCAATGATGGGAATGCCCAGTCTTGTTTGTTCTACAAAATACTTCTGTATACTGTTGATCTTTTGAAGGGTTTGTTGCGCGGTTTGTCCGGATTGATAATTCAACAGCTGCGCAGCAGCCCCATGCTGTTGCTGTACTGTATTTACCTGGAAACCAAAAATGCCGTTCTTATATTTTGAAGGATCATTACCCAGGTCGCCCGGTATCATGAACAGTTGCCAGAATTTTTCTTCCGGCGTCATACGCTTCAGCAAGTCCTTTACACGTACTTCTATGGGAAGACGGGCGTTCTTATAAGCCGAAACCGTTTGTGCAATGGAAGGGTTGGCCAGGGTCAGGCAAAGCAGGAGAAATATGGTTATTTTTTGCATACAACTTTTAATAATACACTTATTATCCGAATGGACTGTAAATTGCAGCAGCTTTTCTGATTTTCAACCAGGATTCTTCTATTTATCGGGAAAATTATTTCTTCAGCAATGGCAGGTTCCTTGTTGAACAGGCGGGCATTTAACCGAACCGTAGCTGCAATACACACAGCAGTCGCCCGCCTTGGGTTGCAGGCTTTGTTGGCAGTTTTCACATACATAGAAATACTGGCATGCATCGGTGGGCATGGTTTCTTCTTTTTGATGTCCGCAGTGGGGACAAGTAATGATAGATTGCAATTGTGCCGCAGTATTTGACATACGATGAGATTTTGTTTCCAGCTGTTATTTGCCGGATGATGGAGAAATTACTTTGTAGCCTGTTTCATTTTCTATGGCATCAGCCAGTTGTTGCAACGATATACGCGTACTATCGAATTGGATTGTTACAGTGCCCTTGGGATAAGAAGTGTGAACCTGTTGCACGCCTTTCTTTTCCAACAAAGTATTGTTCACATGCCCTTCGCAGGCTTCACAGTCCATACCCTCTAAGTGTAATACGGCCTGTTGCTGGTTGGGTAAATAATTCGCTGCCTGTTGTTGCGGGATTTGCGGTTGCAAATATTTTGCATAATAGGGAAAGGCTGACAGCAAAAGGGAAACCACCGCAACGATCCAAAGAAAAGATTTTGATTGCAAAAAACTGCGCTTTGTTTCGCATGCACATTCGTCTTTCGCTTTTGGTTTATATGCCTGGTAAAAAGCAAACCCCAGGATCAATACCGTTGCCACCAAGAGGTAAGGTCTGAGCGGTGCAGCCCAGCTGAATGCGGCAACAGCGCTGCCGGTACCGCTTATAATGGCCAGTGCAGGTACAATACAGCATAACGATGATGTCAGCGCCAGCACCAGTCCGGAACCAAGCAGTATCTTATTGTTTTTTTCGTTGCTCATATTGCCACTGCTTTTACATTCAACTGATTGATGATCTTAAAGATAGGATACCTGTAAAATGTTTAGCTTATCCGCCAGAAAAATCGTTATACATCATTAAACGTAATTAAATTTAGCAACACATTTTTTATGAAGAGATTACCATACCTGTTATTAATCGGCAGTTGCCTGGCGCAGTATATAGGATTTACGCAATCTTATCTACCTGAAAGGCATGACAATAAAACGAAGATCAGACCAGTGGCTGAATTAAAAGCCTATGCGTTCAACCTGGCAGCTGTTCAATTGCTGGATGGCAGTCCTTTCAGGCAGGCACTGAAGGCGGATAGTGGTTATATATTGGCCTTGAAGCCAGACAGGTTATTGTATCGCTTTTATAAAAATGCCGGGCTGGCTCCCAAAGACTCCATTTATGGCGGCTGGGAAAACGCCGGACTCTCTGGTCATACCCTCGGGCATTATTTATCGGCCTGTGCCATGATGTATGCTTCCACCGGCAATAAAGCATTCAAAGACCGTATCAATTATATTGTACATGAGTTGGCTAAATGCCAGGCGGCACGTGAAACAGGTTATGTAGGCGCCATACCGAATGAAGATTCCCTGTGGTACAAAGTGCAGCATGGCATCATTAAATCGGGTGGTTTCGATTTGAATGGCGCCTGGAGTCCCTGGTACACGGTGCATAAAATAATGGCAGGTTTGGTAGATGCCTATCTCTATGCAGGTAACAAACAGGCTTTGAAGATTGTGACCAGAATAGCCGACTGGACGGGCACCATCGTTAACGGCCTTACCAATGAACAACGGCAGAAAATGCTGCGGTGCGAATATGGCGGCATGAATGATGTACTGGCAACCCTCTACAGCCTCAGCGGTCAGAAAAAATACCTTGATCTCTCCTATCAATTTTATGATGATTTTGTAATGCAACCACTAGCGGAAGGAAAAGAAGATCCGTTGGCAGGCAAACATTCCAATACCAATATCCCCAAGCTGATCGGCAGCGCCAGGCAGTATGAACTCACCAACAACAATGCAGATCATACCATTGCTTCCAGGGGATGGAACATACTGGTGCACGGTCACACGTATGTAAATGGCGGCAACGGCAATTATGAATACCTGGGCGCAGCCAATAAACTCAATGACGCGTTGAGCGATAACAACACAGAAACCTGCTGTACCTACAATATGCTGAAATTGACCGGCCACCTGTTTTGCTGGCAGCCGAACAGCCAACTGATCGATTATGCTGAACGCGCTTTGTATAACGATATCCTGGCTTCTCAAAATCCAAACACTGCCATGACGCTGTACTTCGAACCTTTGCGCATGGGCGGCAAAAAACAATTCAGCGATTCTTTCAACACCTTTACCTGTTGTGTGGGAAGCGGCATGGAAAACCATTCCAAATACGGTGAGAACATTTATTTCGAAGGAGTTGACGGCAGTTTGTATGTAAACCTGTTCATCCCTTCTCAATTAAACTGGAAGGATAAACAACGGATCATTACACAAAACACCAACTATCCCCAAAATGCGTCCACCTCATTAACCATCACCACACACAAACCAGCCGATTTTACCATCCGCATCAGGCAACCATGGTGGGCCACCAGCGGCGCAACAATAACCGTCAACGATCAATCGATTGAAGTAAAGCCAGATTCAACAGGCTACCTGGCCGTTCATCGAACATGGCATAACAACGACCGGCTGAACATTCATTTCTCCATGCACTTATACACAGAAAGCATGCCCGATAATGCCAACCGGGTAGCCATTCTATACGGGCCACTGCTGCTCGCAGGCAACCTGGGTGATACCATGCCCGATCCGGTATATGGCACACCGGTACTCCTCACCGATAACCACCAGGTAAGCGATTGGGTAGTACAGAATAGCCAGCAGCCATTATCATTCCGCACCAATGGCACAGGGAAACCATTCGACGTAACACTTACACCATTTTATCAAAACATCCATAACCATTACAGTGTTTATTGGGATTATTTTACCAATGCCGAATGGAATACCCGTCAGGCCGACTATGAAGCGGAAAAGAAAAAACAACAGGAAATAGAAGCCCAAACCATCGATATCATGCGGCTTGGTGAAATGCAACCGGAACGTGATCATCATTTACAGGCAAGCGAGCAATCTTATGCAAGCGATGCATTGGGAAGAACCGGCAGGGAAGCGCGCAGCAACGGATTTTTTTCATTCGATATGACCGTGGCCCCCCATCAAACCAATGCATTATTGTGCACTTATATTGGCGACGATAAAAACCGATCATTCGACATTTTAATAGATGGAGTGAAAATTGCCGCTGTTGAATTAAAAGGCCGCACACCAGGTAAATTCTTCACCGAAGAATACCCGATACCTGAATCATTGACAAAAAACAAGAACAAGATCATTGTAAGGGTACAAGCCACCAATGGCAAGACCGCCGGCAGAATATTCGGCTGCAGAACCATCAGGAAATAAAAGATCAGTCGCGGCTTTGAAAATAAGCAGCCATTCGTGCAAGCATTTCAAGGTATCCCGCCTGGTCAAGCAGGGTCTTGACCTGCTTTGTGCCAATCAGTCCCTGCTCATCCCGCTGGTGGTCCCAGACCGCATCAAGGTATTTTTTGAATAACTGCATATAAGTCTGCTGTTTGTCAATCTTATATAATTCAACATATCCTCTCATCAAAACAGCATTGAACCAGTAATTGCCGGGCAGGAGTCCGTCTTTGAAGAAATAACGCGCCGATTGCTCGGCAATGGATTTAGCTTGTGATAAATATTGATCCTTCCCTGTTAATTGATACAACAAAACAGCGCTTTGCAACATGGTGCCGGTGTTGTACGTGTACTTTCGCTCATCGATTTTTCCGGATGGCAATTTCAAAGCATCAAAATACAAACCATCGGGTGACTGCAGGCGTGCATTTACCCAGTTATAAAGCAGGATGGCCGTATCGATGTATTTCTTTTCATGGGTTGATCTGTAGAGCTGCAGCGCCAGCAAAATGCCCGGGCCATTGGAACAGGTATTCTTGCTGTTGTTATGAAACTCCTGCCAATACATGCCTCCTCCTGAAACAGTATCATAACCCGTAAGCATGAACCGGTAAATTGTTGTAGCCATTTGCAGGTATGTTGGCTTTTTTGTTCGCTGATACGCATCCGTATAGGCCAACCCAATCCATTGGTTGTCATCATAAAACCGGTCGCCTCCCCCATCTCCTGCTACATAAGAGTCATAACCTGCACTGGGCGGTTTGGAAGAACTGTAATACTGCGCGATAGCCCGGTCTACCGGCCCCATGTAATCTGTAGCATGATCCAATACTTCCATTTCATTGGCCGCCTGAACCAATGCGCACAAAGGCCACAGGTAGGAATAAGGCTTTTCATCTTTCCTCAATACTGTTTTTTCTTTGAACAACTGTTTCGAGCTGTCGTAAAATTGTTTGTAAATATGATCGTGCACTACCCCGGCACGTTGCAAGTATATGGCTGAAGAATCTTGCGCATGAACGGAAGTCAGGCCCAATAAAACGATAAGCATCCCGAAGATGCTTATCGTTTTAAAAATAATTGTTTGATTGTTCCGCATCGGGAATATCCTATTTTATTTTTTGTTCCAGCATTTTCATGAAATATCCACCCACCACACTTCTTGCCTGGAAGCCTACCTGTTTGCCATTGGTGGTTTCATGCCAGTCACTCAACGGAACGCGAGTGGGACTTTCCGCTGCATAACGCAACAGCGGAAGCATGAACTGTTCAAAATCGTGGCGGTTATTGGCCAGTGTAGCAGTCCACATGATCCAGTCCGACTTGGTATAGGTTCTGCGGCTATCCAGTGGCAATCCGTAGGTTTGTTGCTTGCCCAGGTAGTAACGTATTTCTTTTTCAAAAACCGATTCGGGGAAAATATGCATTCCCAATACCTTATCCCAAACCAGGTTGTATTTCTGGCTCCAGGTACCCTGCTTCTCAAAAGCCAACGTATAATGATCGCCGTCGTTTGCCAGCTGCATCCATCGTGGTGCCATGGCCAATGCACTGTCGCGGAACCTGCGGGCCACATCGGGGTATCCCAGCTTTTCGGCCAGCATAGCATAGCCGGCGATGCCCAATATAGCTTTCACTGAAAGATTCGCATTACGGGCCAGGTGCCCTGCAAAATCATCGGTACATAATTGTGTTGCAGGGTCGAAGCCTTCTTTAAGCAGGTAATTAGCCCAGGTGGTAAGGGTTGCCCAATGTTTTTTAGCATAATCGGCATTGCCTTCCATCTTGGCAATCGCTGTTGTTAACAAGAGCATGTTGCCACTTTCTTCTACCGGCATTCCTTCTCCGTATACCTGTCCGTTTGCTAACGGGTAAGTACCCAGGTCATGCGCTGCATAAGGTTTTGTGTATTTACCACTTTCGCTGAAATAAAAGATACCATTCAGCATACCTTTCATCAGTTCAGGATTATAGATCAGGAACAAAGGCGCCGAAGGATAGGTAACGTCTACCGTATTGATACAACCGTTGCTGAAATTTTCTTTGGAAAAGAACAGTAGTTCGCCTTGCGGACTTCTTACCAGCTTATGCGCAGCGATACTCTGGCGATACGCGAGCTTGCACAACTGTGCATAGGTTTCTCCACCGGCAGCAACAGCATCGGCATGCAGCTGATCGTCGAACCTGGTACATTGTTCCAGTATTTCCTGATGATCGGCATACGCTTGTGTCAATTGCTTTTCGATGGTTTGTGAAGGATCGTTCTTCCACCATGGCTTCAGGTTGTCGTGAAAATACTGGATGGAATAAATATCATCATATCCCAATAAAATCGTTTTTGTTTTAGCCGTACTGCCTACTTTTCCCAATGGCAATACCGTATTCAATACCAGGTTAGTGCCTGTAGTAACCGTAGTTGCTGTTTCTTTTTTGAGGAAAGAAGGTATGGCTGCTTTTGCAGTGGTAATGTATTGTTTCGCAGCATCAGATTCAGGTACTGCTACATAGATATAGCCCCAGTCGATACGAAGGTCATCGCCTTTTTTCGCTAAAACCGGTTGCGCCACGCTGCCTGCTTTCTGAAGCAACAATGAACCGGCATGGTATTGTTCTGCTTTTACTTCCTGTGCAGGTGTATTAACAGCAATATTGGTTGAAGCGCCGAAATACAGCTCCGCCGTATGCACTTTACCATCGTTCGATTGCACGGTAAAATCTACATAAGAAACCGGTCTTGCAAGCAGGTCGAGGTTATTGAGTAAAAGCGGTGAGGTAAAACGAAGCGAGAGGTCAACCCCGCCACACTTGAAACGGTAAGCAGTCTGCGTTGCTTTTACTACAACAGATTGTTGAATGGCTTTGGCCACTGTCGCAGCATTAACAGGCGCCTGTTCGCGCACGATGCCGGCATCCAGTGATTGTCCGCCTGCTGTGTTTTCAATATGAATGGCTAATACGTTTTTACCAGCTTGTAAAACATGCGCCGCTTCGCGGATGGGAATATAAATGTATTTGGCTGTCCATCCTTTGGTAGTGAATATCTGCTTGCCATTAAGATACACACTGATATTATCATCGTGCTGCAACTTCAGGAATACATTGTCGAGTGAAGTTTTGCCGAGTGTAAATGTGCGACGCACCCACAAATCGCGGCTTAACCATTTTGTTTTGGCCACGCTGGGGTTATCGCCGAAAGCGCCGGCACCGGTTTTCCACTGGCGGTCGTCAAAACCTGCATTCATCCAATCAGCCGCAGGCATTTCTTCGGTGTATTTGGAACTATAGTTCTGTTCATCGGCTGTGGGAAGAATGGATTGATAAGATTTGCCTTCGTTTCCCAGAAAACGATAGGCTTGTCCGTCTACTTTGATGATACCCAGTAACGGTTGCTCCGCTCCTGTCCAGTGCCTGGTATGGCCTCCATTCAGTGTATCGTTGGCTGACCATATACTGAAATAAGGATCATGCGTAATCAGGGGATAGGCAGGCGCTTTTTCGGTCTGCGCCAGGATTTGACCGTAAACACTCAACAAGCAAAAAAATAAGAATAGCTTTTTCATAATGATTTAATTAATTTACAGGGGTCAGTGCCTGCCAAATAAGTTACACTGATGGGGTGTAAAGAAAAAGTATCTGAAGATATACTGTTATTCCCTGTATTTCATAACTTTTGCAAATTGTAACATCATTCTGCGATATTGCCATGCAACCAACCATTCTGCTTGTTGATGATGAGGAAGAGATACTGGAGTTCCTCACCCGTATATTAAAATCGAAATATACCATACTGACCGCCACTAATGGGAAAGAAGCCCTTGAAATCCTCGAATCCACGCCTGTACAACTGGTAGTGAGCGATGTAATGATGCCGGAAATCGACGGGTTCGCCCTTTGCAAAGCCATCAAATCAGATATCGGCCATGCGCATATTCCCATTGTGTTGCTCACCGCAAAGAATACCATCCAGTCGAAAGTGGAAGGATTGGAAATCGGCGCCGATGCCTATATTGAAAAACCTTTCTCCCGGGAACACTTGCTGGCACAAATTTCCAGCCTGATCAACAATCGCAATATGATCAAGGAATATTTTGCAAGTTCCCCGCTGGTGCATATCCGGAGCATTGCCCATACCAAGACCGATGAACGTTTTTTGGAAATGCTGAATGATACGATCTACCAGAATATCGAAGACGAAGACCTGGACGTGAATAAACTGGCGAAGATCATGAACATGAGTCGTGTTTCTCTGTACCGTAAGATCAAATCTATTTCCGACCTCACGCCTGTTGAACTGATCAATATCACACGGCTCAAGCGCGCGGCTGAATTGCTGTCTACCGGCGAGTACCGTATCTACGAGATTGCCGCCATGGTAGGCTTCAGTTCGCAAAGTAATTTCTCGCGTTATTTTCTGAAGCAATTTGGCATGACGCCCACTAATTATATGCTTTCCAAACAGGAGCCAGTTAAAAAAGGATAAGTCTTGTACTTATTTTCTGGTAATCAGTTTTGCAGCGATGAAACGGCCCAGCATGGCGCCTTCTTTCACCCCGTTCTCAATAGAAGGCATATAATGAATGCCGCCATAAAAACGGCTGATGGCTGCTTCCCTCGCGGCTGCTTCAAAAGAAGAAAAATTGCGTGCAGGCAACCCGAATTCCATTTCCGAAGCATCCAAAAATTCGAATGATTGTCCGAATAGTTTGTTAAGTATGGTGGCGGCAGCCATAGACACTACACTGTGCCCGCTGGTGTATTCAGGAAAAGGCGGCGTTTGCAGCAACGGTGTCCATGCTTCGTCGATGAACCGGTTGATGAAAGTTTCGGGTCGCACTACCCTGCTGCGGTATTTTTCATCCCAGCAACTGATGAATGCATCGTTGATGGTTACAGCCACCCATGCATAGGCTTCGAGCGTTTGTAATACACCGGCCTGCATTTTTTCACAGGCGATACGGGTGATGTTGATCCAATGTCCGCCGGGAGATATTTTTTTAGTGGCAAACATCACGTGCCCGCGTACATTCAGGTTGAACGGATTACAATCCCAGAACTTAGCGATATCAATTTGTTCCGGCGTTAACTGCAAACCCGCTTTGTAAACAGTCACCGCATTTTTATAAAACACACTACCTGTATCCGCTGCATAAGTTACTGCGGGCGCCGGTTTGAAAGCCTGCGCCGAATCCACCACCATGGTTCTTAATTTATTCCAGTTCGGTTCAATGGCTTTCATATAAGCCGGCGGTGTAGGCTTCCATGAAGCATCATCCTCAGTAACCGTATACTGAGGCAATGATTTGCTTTCGCGGTAATGGTCTTTCGCTGCCCAGGCAAGTATATGTGCTGCAACCGCATCGCCATAAACCAATGATTGTTGTAATTGATCTTCTGTTATTCCCCGTTTGCGAAATTCCTGTATGCTTTGTAAACGGAAACGCTCGATGCTGTCTTCTGAAATAACCAGTGCTTTTGCAGTGACCAACATGGCTTCTACCGCAGCCACTGTAAAATCGCAGGGCTTACCCAATGCCGGTGATGGCGCGGGTTGCAGACTGTGTAATTGCCCGGCCAGGCTTAAGTATCGCTGATCGGCAGGAACAGCAGCTTCATAACCGGCAACGCTTACATACGCATAAATGCGACTGGCCACCGGTGGTGAATAGATATCATGCACCATGATATCCGTTACCGCTTTCAATGCGCGATGAACCGGTTCGGCGTCACGCAATACACCTCCCGTAGCGGCTTTGCCAGGCATATACGCGAACAGGCTCATGATTATGATAAGGGTAATCGATTTCATAACACAGTCCTTTTCTTCCCCCTGAAATTGGTAACAACCATTTTTTTTATGTGTGCATCAACAGGAATTTTTCTGGATGACTGCGACAAAAAAGTAGAGCCATAATAAAATTCCATGTATTGCCTGTGACCATCCTGCCAGGTGATCTCCGCAGCGAAATCATCGGAATGCAATGATACCCATTGCATTGTTTTATGTACAGCAGGGTTTTCTGCGAACACCATCACACTATCCTGGTTTTGCGTAGCTATGAACAGATCATTCTTACCACCGTGAACAACCGCCATGCCTTTTCCATCGCCATCTACAAAGAAACCACTTTCTGCAGGTGACAATGGTGTAAACTGTCCTTTGCCATCACCCAGCAAACAAAGGCCTATGAACGCATCATGCCGGCCACTAAAGGGTTCCATGCCATAATCATTACCAGTCATCAGCAAATCGAGGTTGCCATCGCCATTGATATCCCTGGCCAACATGCCATATACCGGCGCCTGTTGCGCTTGCAGTGGCAAAGGATGTATTTCAAATTTTCCGTTCCCTTTGTTTTCAATGAAACTGCTGCGCATATCGGTAGCAGTTAGCTTTACTGCGTCTTTCAGGTCTTCTGCCCGCCAGATATTATTGAGCGTTGCCAGTCCATAGCTCGCATAAGAAGGAAAGCGTTTACGCATAGACACCACTTGCGAAGAAAGATCGTCTTTGGTGGCCATGGGGAATGGTTTTCTTGAACTATCCGTTGCTTTGCCATAACAAAATACCATGGGGTCGATGGAGCCGTTATTGTCTAAATCTTTCGCCAATAAAGTCATTGGCTCGGTTAAAGTAGCTGTATAGTTGGAATTGAGGCCCAGGTTACCTGCTATATAATCAATATCTCCATCATTGTCGAAATCGCCTGCTACGAGACTATTCCACCAACCAAGATGTTGTTCGATGCCAGTATTGGTCAATCGCTCAAACCCTTTTCCTGTGTTCCGGAAAAAGACCACCGGCATCCATTCGCCGGTTACTACCAAATCTATTTTACCATCGTTATCGAAATCGGTCCACAATGCATCAGTCACCATTCCTATGTTTTGTAATCCCGGACACAAAGCTTCTGTTTCATCTTTAAATTTACCTCCATGATTCACCAATATCATACTTCTCGGCGCCAGCGGATAAGCGCCTGAACGCACCCTGCCTCCAACAAAAAGATCCAGGTCGCCATCTCCGTCTATATCTGCCGCCCTTACACAAGAACCATTGGCAGAATCGGCAGGCAACGCATCGGCGCTCCTGGTAAATCTTCCTTTACCATCGTTCAAAAATAAACGGTCGTTGCTGATGGCATGATTGGGTGGTATTTCATAAGAACCACTCACCAGGTAGAGATCGAGGTCGTTGTCGTTATCTGCATCGAACAAAAGCACACCCATATCTTCATAGAGCTCACTCTCAGCATGTTTGAAACGGGTGCTGTCGGGAACAAATTTTCCCGGTGACTGTTGCATATAAAAAATACCCGGATGACCCGAAGTGCCTCCGAAATAAATATCATCGAAACCATTGCCATCTATATCACCCACAGCCATCCCCGGTCCATACTGACTTAGCTTATGCGGCAGCGTGACCTGTATGTTATAATCGACAAAATCCCTTTCTACGGGTTTGTATAAAATATTGGTTTTGTTTTCTGCATGCACCAGCAAAGGCTGTGCTGTCTTCGTAGGCGAGCGAACAGGCGCGGTGGCATTGGCATGATCAACGGTGATGATCTGGTTGGCCTCCACTCCTTTCAATACCTGTTGTTTACCATCCGGCCACACTACCAATAATGAATCCAATGCAGTGATGACGCCGAGTCCGAAATGCGCCCGCGGATCATGTGTGGAAAGATAGCCGCGTGCAGGATGATGTTCATAGAGCTGCTGTGTTCCTTTGGAATACAGTCGTAGCGCCGTTCCCATGCCATCGCGGTTCTTTTGGTCGCCGGCAATTTTTATTGTCAACCAATGTTTATGCTCTTGTGTGCGGTCATTGTTCTGCCAGTTCTCATATACGAAAGCTGTGTCATTGATGTTATTGATCACCACATCCAGGTCGCCATCGTTATCCAGATCAACATATACAGCGCCATTGGAAAAAGAAGGTTGAGTGAATCCCCAGTTTTCAGAACGGTTCTCAAAAACATATCCACCCTTATTCCTGAATGCATAGTTGGCCAGCTTTACAATAGGCAGTGCATCTGTCATGGCCAGTGTATAAGCGCCGCCCTTGCCACCCTGTCCGTTGTTATATGATACATAATCGAGATCGGTAACATCCCGCGGCAATCCATTGGTGATGACCAAATCGCGGAAACCATCGTTGTCGAAATCGGCTACCAGCGGGCACCAGCTCCAATCGGTTTCGTACACACCCGAAAGAAAGGCTACATCATTGAATACAGGATGTTTGCCGGGAACCGGACCACTATTCAACTGCAACACGTTCCGCACATATTGATGTGTGTATCCGTATTTGGCGCTGTTGGTATAGTTGTAATATTCATTACCGCTGAGCATTCTTTTCTTACGCTGATTGTCTTCCGGCAACATTTCCAATGAAATGAGATCGATATATCCATCGTTGTTGATGTCAACCGCATCGGTGCCCATGGCATTCCATGCCGTGTGTTTGAAATATTCTCCCAACCGGTCGGTGAAAGTGCCGTTCTTGTTGTTGATATAACAATGATCGTTGGAAACAAAATCATTGGCCACATAAATATCGGGCCATCCATCTTGGTTCAGGTCTGCAATGCAGGCAGCATGCCCCCATCCTTCAATTAAAATACCTGCTTCCTTCGAAACATTGGTGAATGTTCCATTGCCGTTGTTGCGATAAAGCCTGTCGGTATTACGCGCGCTGCCATCTTTTACTTTAGGACGGAATTTAATAGGCGTTTTCGGATCATATAATTCATTCGTCACCAGGTACATATCCAGGTCGCCATCTTTGTCGTAATCGAAAAAATAAGCCTGGGTGCTGAATCCTGTATCGGCAAGCTTCCATGCTTCCGCCATTTCTTTGAATACCGGCACACCATTTTTATCAGGGCCCTGGTTGATATAGAGTAAATTTCTTCTGAGCTTCGGATCTTTTTGAAATGACCCGCATACATAAATATCCGGCCATCCATCGTTATTGATGTCTACCACGGAAACACCGGTACACTAATGTCCCTGTCCGTCTACACCCGCTTCCTTTGTAATGTCGGTGAATTGCAGGTGGCCTTTGTTCAGGTACAGCCGGTTACTCACCATATTGCCCGCGAAATAAATATCCATCAATCCATCGCGATTGAAATCACCGATGCCAACACCGCCACCATTGTACAGGTTGGCCTGCCGGAGAATGTTGATGGAATCACTTTCTGTAAGTTGGTTCTTGAAATCAATACCAGTGGCAGTTGGCGATAATAAACGGAACAGGGTTCCCGGTTGCTGGGCAGAACAAAGCAGTCCTTGCATTGCCAGTATAGCTACCAGGCAACCCAGCACATAATACCTGCTCCTTTTTGCTCGCATCTTGCACACTTTATATTAAAACGATCACCTATCGCTAACCGTACCCGAAGGAAGCGGAAGCAACACACCATCAGCTATGGGTTCTCCGAAAGAAGGATTGCCATCCCGTTTCCATGAAAAACGCTGCGCACGTGGGGAGCGCGACTTACCACATCCCTCACCTGGTTTACTATTCGCATGGTAAAGAATATAATTTTCTTTACCGTTGGGCGACATAAAAAAAGAACAATGTCCGGTTGCATAGACCTGGTTTTTCAGTGATTGTTGAAAAACAGGTTGCGCAGATTTCTTCCATGAAGAAGGTTGCATCAGATCGGAACCGGATTTTGCCCTGAGCATACCCAACGAATAGGTATCCATCCAGCAGGCGCTCGCTGAATAAACCAGGAAAAGATCTTTACCGTGTTTCAGTAATTCAGGCCCTTCATTTACATAGAGGTGTGTAGTCTTGCCCTGCTCCTTGATCTCTCCATTTTTTTCCCAGTCGTACTCGGGTGCAGAAAGCATTACCCGTTCTCCTTCTGTTGTCCATGGATTTTTCATCCTGGAAATAAAAATATCCTGCTCGCCGTTTTTCTCGCCCTGCCATCCGCTCCAGATCAGGTAGAGTTGTCCATGATCTTCAAAGACAGAACCGTCAATAGCCCATTTGTCGCCAGGGGTTTTCAGTTCTCCTTTCATGATCCATTGCCCCTGTAATGGATCGGCAGATGCATTTTCCAATACATACAACCGGTGTTGGTAATTATCACCATTATCTGCAGCGAAATAAACATACCATTTGCCTTGCAGGAAATGTATCTCCGGCGCCCAGATATCGCGCGACATAGGACCGGTAGCGGGAGGCGTCCATATCACAGCAGAAGCCGCGCGGGACAATGCAGTGATATCTTTCGTCTTCCATAACCGGAGGTCGCGGCCGGTAGTATGCATGTAATAATACATCCCATCTTTATACAGGCACCAGGGATCGGGGCCTGACGTCAGCAGCGGGTTCATGAAACCTTTCTGTGCGGAAACAGCTGCCGGACAGAAAAATAACAGCATGATGCTTACCCAACATATATTTCTTGCGGTAATGACTTTCATAGCTGGTTATTCATGTATCTTATACAAAGCCATATTCACTTCATGCAAACGCTGCAAAGGCATTTTCAGCACTTTCCTGTCGTAGGTCATGAATCCATTTACTTCTATTTCCACGTCTGTTGTTTGTGTGTACACTGCAGCCGATAATCCTGCCTTGATCAGTTCCTGTAATTTATCTGTGAGTGTGAGGTACCGTTGAAATAATTCTTCCCGGTTTTTAAAACTCTGGTAACCCCAGTTCTTAGATGATTGCCAGGTATGCCCTTCCATTGGAAGTCCCAATCCACCGAACTCTCCCAATACCAACGCCTGTCGTGAGCCAAAAACATCGGGCCTTGGCATGGCAGGATCGGGATAGTTGTGCAGATCGATGATATGTCCTACCGTATAAAAATTCCCACCACTCGCACTGTTCACCAATCGCGACGGATCTTTTTGCATGGTCTCTTTAGCGATCTCTACGGTATTGAATTGTCCCCATGCTTCATTGAATGGTACCCATACCACAATACAGGGGAAAGGATACAATGCATCCATGATATGGTTCCATTCTCTATGATAAATAGCAATGGATTCAGGCGTTCTGTCTTTATCTGTAGCCCTGCCAAGCACGCCGGGTCTGTTTTCCCAGTGATTTCCCAGGTCGCCGCTGGGCATATCCTGCCATACCAGTATGCCTAATTGATCGCAGTAATAATACCAGCGGGCGGGCTCTACTTTTACGTGCTTGCGTATCATGTTAAAGCCCATGGCCTTTGTCTGCAGCAGATCGTATTTCAGCGCTGCATCGGTAGGTGCGGTGTAGAGACCATCGGGCCACCAGCCCTGATCGAGCGGACCGTACTGAAAACAGAACTTGTTGTTCAGCATCATCTTTTGTATACCGTGACTGTCGGGCGCAATGGAAATTTTACGCATCGCAAAATAACCTTTCACCTGGTCGATGAGCTTGCTCTTTCTAAGAATCGAAACCTGCAGATCGTACAGAAACGGATGATCGGGCGACCATGTTTTGGGGTCAGGTATGTGGAGCGTAATATTTGTCTCCGATCCTGTATACTCCGCTATTTTTTCTTTGTTATTCCATGCCGATACCAACAGTTGATCGCCTGGCTGCAATGTTTCAATTGCAGCGTTGATGGTAACAGTTGCTTTATCCAAATCCGGTGTTGACCGCAATGCCGTGATATAGGTTTCAGGCACCGTTTCCAGCCATACTGTTTGCCATATACCTGTTACCGGTGTGTACCAAATGCCTGCGGGCTTTTTCACCTGCTTGCCGCGGGGTTGCGGACCATCATCGCTGGGGTCCCAAACACGCACGGCCAGTTCCTGTTTTGATCCTTTTATCAATGCAGATGAAATGTCTACCGTAAAAGGATCGTATCCGCCTTCGTGACTGCCTATTTCTTTTCCATTCACATAGATGGTAGCCTGCCAATCTACCGCACCAAAATGCAACAGCGTACGCTGCTTGTTTTTAGGATTGGTGAGTTGCAACACGGTATGATACCATAAGATGCTGTCTTTACCCACGGTTTTTCCCGCACCGGATAATGACGATTCTACTGCAAACGGCACGAGTAGCTTGCCCTGGTATGTTGCAGGAATATTTTGCCCTGCTGTTTTTGGCAAGATGGCATAATCCCACAACCCATTCAGGTTGGTCCATTGTTCACGCTGCAATTGTGGCCTGGGATAGGCATCCAATACATGTTTGGGATCTACACTGTCGGCCCAGGGTGTTGCAATAGTCCCCGGCACCCGCTTCCAGGCGTTTTGTGCATGAAGGGAAAGAAAGGCAAAAAAGAAAACGGAAATAAAAAAACTACGCTTCATTGAGTTAATATGTTACTATCATTATCGGTGAAAAAATCAAAGCCTCCACGCCGGCGATCTTCACGCCAATCCGTGCCTGTACAAAGTTCTGTCCCAACCCCGAAGGAACCGCCACACTCAACGAAATATTATTCGGATCGGTGATGGCCGCGCCGCTGATGCTGGCGCTGGCTACATTGTTGGCTCCTGAAACAAAAGCGGTATTGTTGATATACAAGGTTACCCTTTCAATCGCTTTTGCATTTGCATCGGTTATAATTTTCTC
This sequence comes from Mesotaenium endlicherianum, assembly GCA_009602735.1. Lineage (NCBI taxonomy): Eukaryota > Viridiplantae > Streptophyta > Zygnematophyceae > Zygnematales > Mesotaeniaceae > Mesotaenium > Mesotaenium endlicherianum. The sequence continues at coordinate 80,364 of WELA01004545.1, read as the reverse complement.
CACTTTGCATGTTGCTTTTACTGTGCCGCCACCACCACTGAACGCGGCATTACGTATCATATAATACGGCATTACTTCAATGTTCAGGTTCTGGCTTCCCGCCAAACTGATGTTCAGTGTATCGGGATCGCCGGCCGGGGTTTTCTTCCAGAAGAAGGGACCCTGTCCGTTTGGTATGATGAATTTATAATTTCCGGCGAACAATACCATATTCATGGTACCATTCTGACTGAATGTTCCGCCGATCGGGCCTACTTTACCAAAACCGAATTGATACAACTGGAAAGACACACGGTTGTATTCCACGCGGATGGTATCGCCTTTATAAGTCAGCGCGCCGTTCAATTGTGAACTCGGTGGTGTATAATTATCCTTCTTGCAGGATAATATCCCACACATGCTGACACAAAGTATATAGAAAAGGAATTTATTTTTCATACTACTGATTTATTAAATGAAACTTACTGGTTGGGTTGCCTGATGATCTTCGGGTTAGCGGCAATCACATCATCACCAATGCGCGAATAGTAATTACCCATGAGGAAGAGGTTGGCGCCGGTTACAGGTCCTGGCAATGTTTCTTTGAATACCCATTTGCCATCATTGGGTCCACCCGGATCGTAATACCTGTAAGGCCAGAGTCCCCAGGGCTGTGTGCTTCTTTTGTTCGCTGTTCCGATATTGGCTTTCAGATCGGCAAGGCCGGTAGGCGTTCCATCCCATATCTGGTTAGCCAAACGCCAGCGTTTCATATCATACAATACATGTCCTTCGAAAGCCAGCTCTACCCTGCGCTCATGTACAATACGGTCAAAGCTCATATCGGTAGGCAGCAACGGCGTAGTGAGGCCGGCCCTTGCCCTTACCAGGTTCATATAACCGGCAGCAAGATCGGTGCGGCCCAGTTCAAATGCCGCTTCAGCAGCATTGAGCAACACTTCTGCATAACGGTAACGCACAAATGCCACATCACTTCCCCTTCCCCTTCTTCCCGAACCTGTAGTAGGATCAAGCCATTTGCGGATATAAAAACCGGTTTGTGTTCTCAGTTCCAATCCGCTCACCGGACCATCCTTACCCACCACCTGTACAGGCGTTGTACTGCCAGGCAACGGTTTGAGATTAACGGCATCATTACTGCTGATGATGCTGCCATTGGCCAGTTGATAGCCCGCCCATATATCTACCACACCGGTCTTAAATACAGTTCCCGGCAACAACACGGTTCCTGCTAAACGTGCATCACGGCCGGCAAAAATATCCTGTACATTGCTGTAGAATAGCTGGCTGCCTGTAGCATCGGTGGTAGGCAGCGGCGCATAAGTGTTATCTAATTTTTCGAACGACTCTACCAGGTTCAAAGAAGGGTTGAGTCGGCCTGCATCATAACCTTCATCGGACAATGAGAAGGGTTGATCATTGGTAGTGAACGGATGCGTTTTACCGCTGTTCACTTTATAGTCTTCCAGGAAGATGGTTTCCTGGTTCACGCTGGTCTTATCGAGAAAAATGGCAGCGAAATTATCAGAAAGGTTGGGCAGTACTTTGTACAATTTATAATTACCAGCCTGGCCACTGATGATCTCTTGTGCAGCTGCCAGCGCCCTGGTATAATAATCATTCGCTTTGGAAGCTGCTATGCCCACTTCTCCACCGGAAAGCATTACCTGCGGCGTTTTGGCGCCATACTTGGCAATAGAACCTGCATAAAGCGCGGCCCTCGCTTCCATAGCCAATGCAGCAGCTTTTGTTGCCCTTGATTTTTCAGAAGGATCGGAAGGCAGACTGTTCTTAATGGCTTCTGCTTCGCTGATGACAAAATCATAAATATCCGATTCTTTGGCCCTGGGATATTGCAGATAAGTAGGATCGCCTTTCAGGTCATATACCAGTGGCTGCAAAATCAGCGGTACGCCGCCTATTCTTTTAGCGAGTTCAAAATAAAAATTCGCTCTCAGGAAACGGCCTTCTGCCATGAACCGTGCTTTGTCAGACGGCGCCAATTTGGTAGAAGCGCTGTCGCGCTGGATGAACAGGTTGAGGTCGCGTATATACGCATAACTGCCTGACCAGTTCACGCCCCAGGAACCAAAATCCCAACCGGTACGTTGAACGATATAATAACTGCCGTTTTCGGAAGGGAAGCTTTCACTGAAATCTGTAAAGCTCGACCAGCCGTTTCTGAAACTGGAGAAATCGAGTTGCCGGTTGTACAGGTCGCCCACAATAGAAAGCACGAGGGCGGGATCAGAAAAAGCCAGGTCTTGCGGTATGACCTGTGTAGGCGGTATGTTCAGGAAGTCATCGTCTTTTTTGCATCCTGCCATCGTGAGCAGGGATGCAGCCAATAAGATGGAAATAAGCTTTTTCATTACAAATGTTTTATGATCGAATTAGTTAAAAAGTAAGGTTCACTCCTACATTATATACCCTGCTCTGCGGGAACTGCAATCCATTGTCGTCGATCACTTCCGGATCGATACCATATTGTTTCAGGTTGTCGATGGAAAACAGGTTATAAACGTTTGCATAAAACCTTGCTCTTTGCAGTCCTGCTTTTTTCACGAGTGATGTTGGCATTGTATAACCAAATTCCACTGTTCTGGCCCTGATCTGTGTTACGTTGTGCAACCAGAAGGTAGAGTTGGCGTTGTAATCGCTGTGGCCCGTGCCGGGGTTCAGTCTTGTGGGCGGATATTTTCCGGGTATCCACGAACTGGTAGGATCCAGCGAATTCGAATGATGCCACCTGTCTGTGAAAATGGTATTCAGGTTGCCATTGTTCTGGAATGCCCAGCGCATTTCCCAGTTCTGGTACCAGGTGTAACCAGAAGCGCCGGAAAAATCGGCATGGAAATCAAAATGATTATAGGCCAATGCAAAGTTGAATCCGAAATTGATATTGGGCTGTGTTCCATAACCATAACTAATGGGGCGCATATCGTACTGGTCTATCTTACCATCGCCATTCCAGTCTTTGTATATGAGGTCACCGGGCAATAAGGTTTTGTTGCCCTTTCCATCGATGTTCACAGGATAATGATTGATCTGGTCCTGTGAAGTGAACTGTCCTACAACCGTATATCCCCAGCCGATATTGGTGAAACGCCCTTCGGAAGAATTCCGGTATTGATCCCATGAGTTGAGGAAGAGCGGGTTATAAGACTGCAGGAATTCAGAGCGCGTATAAGAAATATTACCACCCACACTAATGTTCACCGCATTGATCTTTCCTGTATAAGCGATCGACAATTCTTCACCATACTGCGCATCGCTGTTCAGGTTAGCCAAAGGCAAACTGTATCCCAGTTCCTGCGGAACGATCACATCGTTCTTGCTCGCAGGCAGGCCCGTGCGTTTGCGATAGAAATAATCGATACTACCGGTGAGTTTTCCTTTCAGCAATACGAAGTCAAGACCCAGATCGGTAATGCGGCTTTTCAACCAGGTAATATTGGTAGTGGGTATGCCTTTGTCTCTCGATACAGTGAGGGCGTTACCATCGATGATAGCGGTTCCCTGGTTGTAATTGTATCCCGGCAGGTAAGCATAAGGTGCTACGATGGGAGAACCATTGGGATTATCATCACCCAATATGCCATAAGAAGCCCTCAGCTTGAGGTCGGAAAGAATGTTCTTGTTGTTGTGCAAGAGGTTCCTGAAGAAAGGCTCTTCTGTAATACGCCATCCAACAGAACCTCCGGGGAAATAACCCACGCGGTAGCCGGGAGCGAAAAGATAAGAAGCATCACGTCTGCCCGACAATTCCAGGTAATAACGGTTGGCGTAGTTATAGTTCAATCGCACGATATAACCAACGCGCGCTTGTTTGTCGTCACTGTCCTGGTAAGTATCGGCAGTGGGGAAATAAATCAATGGCAGGTTATTGGATACCGGTGAAGCGTGTATCCAGTTGCGCGTGCGTTGTGATTTCAGTCGCTCTGCAACCATGGTAGCGCCAATGGTATGATCTCCAAAAGTGTTGTTATAGCTGATCTGTCCCTGCATGGTGGTATTGATCTGTTTGATCTGTTCCCTTTCGCGCCATGGGTTGGTGCTGCCACCGGTAACATTATAACTTGAGTCGGTGGGATTGAATGTATACGCGTTGTAGGTAAACTCGTGGTTATTGAGCAAATAATCGGCTATATAATAAGAATACAAGCCCCTGAGAGTTAATCCTTTCACACCGGGCACTTCATAATCTGCATGAAAATTCGCCTGCAATACGCGCCAGTCGCTACGGAACTTGCCCGACAAGCGCTCATTCAAAAATGCATAGTTGGTTTCTGTATGGCCGATATTATTCAGGTAAGCGGGATTGTCATTGGCATAAGGTCTTTCCAGCGGCGTGTTGCGAAGCACTGCAAATCGTGCCAGCCAATAGTCATCCAGACCAGGCACGCCGGGGTTCTCCCTGCTCTCGATCCTTCCGTTCACATCCATTCCTACTTTAAATCCACTGGCCAGTTTTGCCGTGATATTGGATTGGATATTGGTACGCATGAACTGGTATTCTTTACCCAGTACGGAATTCTGGTAAAAGTTCGTTGCGGAAACATAATAATTTACTTTATCAGATCCTCCGTTGATATTGACATTGATTGAATTCTGCGGAGCGAAATCATTGCTCATGATAAATTTCCGCCAGTCGAAGCTGCGGTATTGCAGCCCGGCGCTTGCACCCTGTTTGTATTTATCCAGTTCGGCCTGGGTAATATTGGTGCTGCCAAAACTATTCACCTGTGCTTCTGCGAGGTAAGACATGTAGTCATACGAATTGTTCAGCACTTTGGGAAAGCGGAACCATTGTTGCCAGCCTGAGTAAGCATCTATGTTCACATTGTTCTTGCCAGTGGCGCCTCGCTTGGTGGTAACTACTACTACACCATTTGCCGCACGCACACCATAGATCGCAGCAGAAGCATCTTTTAATATGGAGATGCTTTCGATATCATTGGGGGCCAGGTTATTGAACTGGCCTTCATCCTGTTGAATACCATCAATTACATATAATGGGGTACCCATGTTTCGTATCTGGATATTTGCAGATGAGCCGGGCCGTCCATCCGGCATTCTGAAAGTAACACCAGGTAATTTACCGGCGAGTGTGGTACTCACTGTAGCACCACCATGCACACGGTCGATATCCTTGGTGGTGATGGTGGCAATAGAACCGGTGGTGGCCGATCTTTTTTGTGTACCATAACCTACCACTACCACATCGCTCAGGCCTGATATATCCGTTACCATCGTAACATCATACACCGCACTGCTACCCAACATTCGTGTAACGGGTTTCATGCCTACATAAGAAAATACCAACTTCTTGTCTTTGTCGGTTACCCTGATCTGGTAAACACCCAATGCATTGGTAACTGCCGACCGCTTAGACATGTCGGTAGCAACCGTAACGCCTTGCAGTGGTTTGTTTCCGGCGGAGTCTACTACCCTTCCGGTTAGCAACGTTTGCGATTGAGCCGTAAAAAAGCAGCCCAGCAGGAACAGCAACAATAGCTGTTTTTTTCCGTGCACTGTACCACGGCGTGGCGGCCATCCGCGGCCTGCAAAAGAAGATTCGAGAGGCCAATTTTTCATAATGCAAGTTTAATTTTTAGATATAGGTTTTCGGTTGATGGGTTTGCTACTCTGTTGTGCCTTTGGCTACCGGAAATGCGGAAATTCGCAACCGCGCAGCGCCCATAGGCACCAGTGTAATTTGTTCTTTTGCACTGTGCACTATTACCGGGCTCGCCGGAAGCGTGTCGCACAAACCATATTTATCTATTCCCCAGCCAGGGATCTTTCTTCCGCAAGTCTGTATTTCAATCGGCACCGTTTCCTGGCTGAATGGAAAATCGTTTCGTGGCCACGGTTTATGTTTAACAGTGAACAAAGTATTGGGATTACCCTCTCCCAGGCAGAGGCCATAGTTCCAACTGCCTGCGGGAAATATTTCGTAAGAAGGCCATTGTTTGCTATCGGCATGCTGCTGCCACCGCGAATCAGCAATAGCTGATACACGGCTGTCGCGTTGCTTGTACCGTTCGGGAATTTTCAGTGAAAATGTAAGCGGACCGTAATTGATGCTCACACTATTCTTATTGGCTGTCCAGGTATGGATAGCTAATTTCCTGGGAAGCACAATCGTTACACGGTCTCCTTTCTGCCAGTTCTTTTCAATCCGCGTGAATGTCGACGGCAACGATTCATGCGATTGCAATTTTCCATTGATGAATACCTGCGCGCCATTACACCAGGCAGGAATGCGCAAATACAAAGGAAAATGCGCAGGTGCAGTAGGATGCACCTGCAGTTGGATGGTGTCTTCGAAAGGATATTTCGTCTGCTCTGTGATTGTTACCTTGTTATTGTTTCCTACCCTTGCCGTAACACTGGCGCTGTTGTACAGGATAGCAGCAAGACCATTATCAGGCGTAGCCATCCATAAATGCTCGGCATAATAAGGCCAGCCCTGTGTATGGTTGTGCTGGCAGCAACGGCTGCTGAAGGGGTTCATCATCAGGAAGGGGCCTTCGTTCTGTATACCCGGACTATGATTTTTCATATCACTCATTACCATATTCGGCGCTGTGAGGTAACGGAGACTTTTGAAATCGGGCATCACTGCCGCCGGGTAAGTGTTGAAGGCCACATCTTCGCAATGATCTGCCCAGAAAGGATCTCCGGTGATACCGGTGAGCATTTCATCACTAGCCATCTGCTCTACCATACCACAGGTTTCCACTGCCTGGCGAGGGTCAGTATACCCGGGGCGGGCGTTTTCGTCCGCACCAAACATACCCCCGGGTACCTGACCATATAATGTCCTCACCAGGTTAAAATCGTTATAGGTGGCTTTGAGCAAACTGCTGTCGCCTTTTTGCATAAAATAAGTGGCGGGCTCGCGAAAGCCCTGCGCAATGTTTACGTTGTGCCAGTTGGGAAGTTTATGCCGGGCAGTCCAGTTATCGGTGCGTGCGTGTATGCGGTTGGCCAGGTTGAGCAACCACTGTTCGCCGGTACGGTTGTACAGCCAATAGATACTGTATAGATTATCGCCACCGCGACTCTTTTCCCAATAACGCGTGAGCATTTGGTCATCGGGGATAGACGCTTCCCATTGGAAATATTTTTTCATGAAAGGAATAACGCGCTGATCGCCGGAATATTCATAGTAAGATTGTAAGCACCAAAGCATGATCATATTGGGCCAGCTATCGGGCGCTGCCTGCTTACCGTTCTGCTTTCTATCATCATATCCTGGTCCGAAAAAACCATCGGCGCGTTGGCTTTGCATGGCTTTGTTGAGCCACGACCTGGTCTCACGGATCATAGCTGTATCGCTCAGCAGGTATGCCAGATCGCCATAGCCTTTTAACCAGTAAGGCACTTCTTCCCAGCCATGGTCTCCCTGTCCTGTTCCGCTGAACCAGGCATTATTGTTTTTATCCAGCCAGGCGCTGATCTGGCCGAGCTTCCCTGTTAAACCATTGCGTTGCAGTTCAAGGTATTTCCTGATCCATCCGGCAGGCTTGATGCTGCCGATTGGCAGTTTGATGAAATGCAGCGGCTGCAAGGGCGCGCGGTTAGCTGTATAATATTTATTAGTGGCAACAACGGGAGTGGTTTTAACGCTGCTGATGCGTATGTCACCATCATTGGAGGATATGAATGAAGTAGTTATCGCAAATAGAACAGCAGAAGCAGCATAGTTCAACTTCATGGCAAAGCATCTTGTTAGGTTGTGAAGAAAACAAGAAAACAAGATTTTGAAAATTCCCTCCGTATCATAAACTATTCATTTTGTTACAACTTTTTTTGATGTTGTAACAGAGAGATAAAATTCACCGCATGCCATGCAAAAACGATATATTGCAAGTACTCATGCGTTGCTGTATTGCCTTTTGTATTATGTTGATTGCCCTGGTTTCGTTGCCAGGCATAACACCTGCACAGCCATATTATTTCAGGCACTACCAGGTAGAAGATGGCTTATCGAACAATACTGTTCTTTGTGGCAGGCAAGACAAAACAGGCTTTCTGTGGTTCGGAACAAAAGACGGGTTGAACCGTTTCGACGGCTACCGGTTCCGGAGATTCAACCCGCAAAATCCCGTTTCCCAACATCCCATCACTTATAACCCTATCACAGGCTTGTTCGTAGACCAGGACGGAAGCATGTATGTTGGAGCTGATGGAGGTCTCTATCTCTATCACGCCGATGAAGAGCGTCTTTCTGTTTTAATTGATTCAATTCGTTTTGTACACAATATCCTGGCTGATACCCGTCATAACTTATGGTTCATTGCCGACGGCGCCATTTGCCATTTCAATACCGTTACAAAAAAAATGCAGCGGCTTCCGCATCCCAACCACGCTTATATAACTTCATTAGACCTCGACGCAGAAGGCAACTTATGGTGTGCTACAGCAACGGGGTTTGTTGAAAAATACAATGAGAGCACAGGTAGTTTTATTGCCTACAATGTATTTAGTCATTCCAAACCCGTTGCTACAGGCTTGCTTCAGAAAATACTGATCGGGGGTAATAAAATGTATATCGGCAGTTATGAACAGGGAATCAAAGAGTTCGACCTGCCATCAAAAACATATAAAGACCTTCTTATTTATAATGAGGATAAAACAAATGTTATTGTACGGGATATCCTGCAGGTATCCATGAATGAGTATTGGTTTGCAACTGAATCGGGCATCTTTATCTGGAAAACAAATACCCAGACTTTTACACACCTGAAAAAAAGATTCCTGGATCCTTACTCACTTTCCGACAATGCTTTATATGCATTGTGCAAGGATCGTGAAGGGGGTGTATGGGCTGGCAGTTATTTTGGCGGCGTAAATTATTGGTCTGCCGCCAATACTTTTTTTCAGAAATTCTTCCCCGATAATACATTCACCAGCATCAGCGGCAGGGCCGTGCGGGAAATCTGCGAAGACAAGAACGGTAATATCTGGATTGGTACAGAAGATGCAGGTATCAGCAAGATCAACCCGCAAACCGGCGCTATACGACAGTTTGAGCCCGATGGCACAAAGAATACCATCTCCTACAGAAATATACACGGGCTTTTTATAGATGATAGTCTTTTGTGGATCGGCACATTTGAACATGGGATCGATGTGATGGATATCCGTACAGAGAAGGTGATCAAACATTTTTCGGCAGGCCCCAAAGCAACCGACATCAAAAGCAATTTTATTTATTGTTTCCTCAGGCATTCCCGAAATGACCTGTACATGGGTACCACCAACGGGGTATATTTATTTAGCCCCCGGTCGGAAACATTTCAAAGGCCGCCGGAATTGGCGGGTGCACATAATGTCAGGTCAGTTATTGAAGACCACAATGGCGTTATATGGGCTGCGGCTTTTGGGCAGGGTGTTTTCTGGTTTAACACCCTTACCCGTAAGAGTGGACAGGTACAATCCATGGCAAGCAATACCAACAGCCTGTCTGACAATAATGTGAATGCACTTTTTGAAGACAGTGCAGGAAATCTCTGGTTTGCTACAGAAGGTGGTGGTTTGTGCAAGTTGGACACTAACAGAAAAAAGTTTACCCGTTACTCCATCCGGGACGGGTTGCCCAGTGACTTTGTTTTCAAAGTCATTGAAGACAATAACCATTATATCTGGATTACCACTTCCAAAGGGCTCGTTAATATGAATCCTTCTACCGGCGAAATGAATGTGTATACAAAAGCGAATGGCCTGCTCACAGATCAGTTCAATTATCATTCCGGGTATAAAGACAAAAACGGCAAACTTTATTTTGGCAGTGTAAATGGCCTGATCGCTTTCCAACCAAAACGCATGCCGTCCGATTCATCACAGTTGCATGTATACATCACTTCTATCCAGGTACAGAATAAAGAAATTCCGGTTGATCCGCAAAATGGCATACTGAAGAAATCACCCATTGTTACCGATAAAATAACACTTCCTTATTTTCAAACATCTGTCAGTTTTGATTTCTCAGCGCTTAGTTATGTGGCGCCCGGAACCGTGCAATACGCCTATATGCTTGAGGGGCTCGATAAAGAATGGACCTACCTGAATACTAATCGCAAAGTATATTTTACTAACCTGTCACCCGGCACTTACATATTCAGGGTAAAAGCCACGCACAACCATTTGTGGAACACGCCTGAAACAAAAATGGTCATACACATCAATTCGCCGCTTTGGGCTACACCTTATGCGTATGCATTTTATTTCCTTATACTCGGACTGTTATCCTGGTACCTGATCATTACTTATCACAACCGGCAAAAAGTAAAGAGGGAAAAAGAGATGTACGAATCGAAGATGGCGTTCTTTACCAATGTGGCGCATGAAATACGCACGCCACTTACGCTGATCAAAGGGCCGCTTGAAAACATGCTCGATCGCCTGCCGCAGATTGAAGATGAAGAAACCCGGGAAGACCTCGTTACCATGGACAGAAATACCACACGGCTTACCGAACTGGTTACCCAGATACTCGATTTCAGGCAAACAGAGCAAAAGGGATTCAGCCTGGAATTCAGTACAGTGAACCTTTCCAGGCTCTTACAGGAAATGTTCACCAATTTCAAACCATTGGTTAAAAAGAAGCACCTGTCTTATACTTTAAGTGTACCCGAAAACACCATTGAAATCCAGGCAGATGAAGATGCTTTGAGAAAGATCATCAGCAACCTGTTGAGCAATGCCATCAAATATGCAGATAAAATAGTAAAGCTGCGGCTTTTCCGGGATGATGTGCCTGCCGGGAAACTGATCCTGGAAATAGAAAACGATGGTTACCCCATTCCTGCAGAAATAAGGGAAAAAATATTCGAGCCCTTCTACAGGGTAAAAGAAACCGCCAGGCAAAAAGGCACAGGCATTGGCCTTACACTTGCCCGATCTTTAACAGAACTGCATGGCGGCAGGCTTTACCTGAAGGATCATAAAGGATCAACAAATATCTTTGTGTTGGAAATCCCTTTGCATTCATCAAAAAGAAACCGTACTGAGTAATGAAGCAACATCATTATACAACAAGCATCCAATGGACAGGCAATAATGGTTCCGGCACGGATCATTATCGTAATTACGAGCGAAGCCATACCATCAGTGTTGAAGGAAAAGCGGCCATTGCAGCTTCATCCGATCCTTCGTTCCGGGGTGATAAAACAAAATACAATCCGGAAGAATTATTAGTGGCGTCAATATCGTCCTGCCACATGTTGTGGTATCTTCACCTCTGTTCGGAAGCCGGGGTAATAGTAACAGATTATACAGATAATGCTACCGGCATCATGGCAGAAACAGCTGATGGCGGCGGGCATTTTGTTGAAGTTATACTGCATCCCACTGTAACAGTAAAAGAGGCATCCATGATTGGCAAAGCGAACGGGTTACATGAAAAGGCCCACAAGCTTTGTTTTATTGCCAATTCGGTCAACTTCCCCGTAAAACATCAACCGGTAACCAAAGTAGTATAAGATTCGCCAACAGTCCTTATTTCAAACTAAGCTCAATAACCGGTATCTCATAAGGAGGTTTGGCCTTGGGAAGTTTTAACACTAGATCCGTTGTATTATCTCCTGCTTTAAATGGCACTTCAGAATCATCATTCAAGAGCTGCGCATAGCTGATCTTACCGTTATAATTGGGCAATACCAATTCCCCGTTATCGGGATAATGGAAAAGATGCAAGTATAATTTTTTTGTGTCGGGATTATAAGTCAACCGGTCATCCATCGATGCAGGTAAATTGTATTCGTCCGGCGGAAAAGTGCAATGATAAATAGACGGATGGTGTTCATGCATCCAATAGCCCAGGCTGTCTAACGCATGGGTGGCGCGGTAATCGAATTCGCCGCGTGCAGTAGGACCTACATTCAAAATGAGATTGCCGCCGTTTGCTGCAGCAGTGATCAATAAGTCGAGCAGCTGGCGCTGGTTTTTCCATGAATGTTCATCACGGTAATATCCCCATGAACCGGAAAATGTTTGGCAGGTTTCCCAATATTTTCCTTTGTACTTGAGCAGTTCAGCTGGTTTTACCTGTTCAGGAGTTTCAAAGTCGCCGCCATCTGCATAACCGTCCTGGTCGAGTCCCAGCCTGTTATTGACCAGGATACCCGGTTGTAATTTCCTAACCATTTTGATCAGATCCACAGCACCCCAATCTTGCGGATGCTTGCCATGCTTAGCGTCTTTACCCCAGGTCCAATCCAGCCAGAGAATATCGATCTTACCATAGTTGGTCATCAGTTCAGCCACCTGGTTTTTCAGGTATTGCCTGTACCTGGCCATATCGCGGTTTTTATTAAAACTGCTGTATACTTCTTCTTTTTCTTTCTCGCCCAGGTTATCGGCGGGTCTTTGCGGATGCGCATCGTCTACCGTATAATCCGGGTGATGCCAGTCGAGCAATGAATAATAGAAACCAACTTTAATTCCTTCTGCTCGGAAGGCAGCTACAAATTCTTTTACCAGATCGCGATGCGCTTTTGTATTAGTGGCTTTATAATTTGTGTATTTTGAATCGAACAAACAAAACCCGTCGTGGTGCTTGGTAGTAAGCACTGCATATTGCATCCCGGCCTGTTTGGCTTCTTTCGCCCATTTTTTAGGATCGAACTCATCCGGGTTAAAGTGGTCGAAATATTTTTGGTATTGTTCGTTTGTAAGTCTTTCATTATGCTTTACCCATTCGTGCCGGGCTGGCAGGGCATATATCCCCCAATGAATGAACATTCCAAAACGGGCATCGGTCCACCATTTGAGGCGCTCGGCTTTTTGTGCGGCTGTTTCATTAAATATTTTCTTGTCTTGCGAGGAAACATGCTGTACTAAACAGCTTAATAGCAATAAAAACAGAAAGGCTTTTTTCATTGACGTGCATTTCACCCAAAATATAAAAACAATTCTGTACAACAAAATCGGTTTTATATCACCAATAAAGTGATGCCGTCAAAATATGGTGTAATTGCGTATAAATACCTGATCTCAGCAACGGTATTGGTCGTTAGGTTTGACCCGGCTGAAGCTATCAGGTTTATAAAAAACAAAAACCCGATTGCATTGACAGGTAATCAAAAAATGGTTTACCATTAAAAAGCCTCATCTCACTATGACAGAAGCTGAAATATTCTTTACCAAGCTGATTGAAAAAATTCCCAATGCCCAAGCCGGAAAAATGTTTGGCGCTTTATGCATGAAAATGCCCAATAGAAAATCAGGTGCCATGTTCTGGAAAGACCACATCGTTGTGAAAAGGAATAAATACCTGATTTTGTTAAGGGCCAAAGAATCAACTTAGCAAGCTAAAGTAAAAGCCATCTTTTAAGCAATCTTTTGACCACCCGGAGTGTATATCGTATCTTTACACGTAACAAATCATTACCACTATGGTCAAGCACAAACGCGGCATCAAGCCAGAGCACCCAGGCGCCATTTTGAAAGAGCTCTTCCTGGACGAGCTGAACATTTCTGTTACCGAATTTGCCGATAAGATCGGTGTTACACGGGTTACCGTGAGCCGGCTGATCAACGGTCACCAGGGAATCACCGCTGAAATGGCTATCCGCTTATCGAAGGCATTTCGCAACACTCCGGAACTGTGGCTTAACCTGCAGCGCAATTTCGACCTATGGGAAGCTGAACATAACAAAGTCATAGAAGTTGAAGCCATTGCCTATTAAATTAAACACCCAATCCTATATATAATGATCCTTTCTATACAGCACAAAGGTTTAAGGGATTTCTGGATGAAAGGCAACGGGGCCAGGCTGCCAACGGACCAACTACGCAAAATCAAGCTGATTCTGGACATCTTAGATGCAGCAGAAACGATAGAAGCTGTCGACTTCCCAGGCGCCCGCCTGCATGCCCTGAAAGGTGATTTAAAAGGGTTCTGGTCCGTTACAGAAAAAACAAATTGGAGGATCATTTTTAAGTTCGAAGAAGGTAACGCTTACCTGGTTGATTACCTCGACTATCATTAACCTTATATCAGAATACCTCGCCTAAATTCAGGAATAATCCGCTTGACCCGTGCAGACCAAAGCCATAATCGATGCAGACATTCGTTCTCGAAAATTTATTGAATTTGATGCGCAACCCGGCGCCATAACCAGGCTGGGCCACTTCAAAACGGTTGGTGGCCATCTCTGAATAAGACTGTGCATTGGCAAACACCACCCCTCCTATTAATCCGTTGCGGCTAATACCAAAACGGTATTCGGCTTCGAGGTCTACCATGTTACGGCTGCGAAAACGGCTCTGTACATATCCTCTGCCTGTATTGCTGTATGTGTCCCAACCAGTGCTGGGCAAATCGAGATAAGGCGGATGTCCGCCCAGAGTAAACAGGTTGTACGACCAGAAAGCCAATATATTCCTGGAGCCACTGATGGGGTGAAGGTATTTGCGCACATCGATCAGCAGGCTGTTGTAATTCTCATCACTCCCTATCCATTGCATATTTTGGCGGAACACGATATTGCTATAAAAGCTGGGATCCGGATTGATAGAGTTCCTCCGCGTGTCGTATAAAAGATCGAGCGACAAGCCCGATGAACGGGAACTGGATGCCAATCCATATCGCTGGAAATCGGTTATTACCCCCACGGGAGGCGTTAGTTCTTTGATATTGTAATGATTATCGAGTTGGTAACCCAATCCTGCATACAGGTCATTCCCTATTTTTCGTAGGGCGAATTGGTAAAAACGGATATAGTCGTAATCTAGTTTATAACCATTTTCTGATTTTGTATAACCGCCGAGTCCGTACGTGTTTTCCGGATATTTAAGGAATCGCCAATCGCCGATAAAATTATACAGGTTCCCTTTTGTCCAGATACTCGATTGCAGCGGAACCACAAACTGCTGCTTCTGGGTGAACATCGGCGCCACCAGTATAGATGATATGTTGGCATCTGCCTGGTCGGTGGTATAGAAAGCAATATTACCCGTTACGTTGAAGGACAAACCCGTTTGCAACGAATATTCTATTGCAGGGGATCCCGACAGGTGCAATTTGCCGCTATGCTTCTGGCCGGCTGGTCCACGTTTCGATGCGTCTTTTTTCAATACGCCCAGAAGGATGTCGATCACGTCTTTTTCGGCCACCGTATCTGCATGCGGCGCATTGCCGGCAGTATCCTGCGCCACGGAAGAAGTTGTAAGAACCATTATAAAGGCGAAAAAAATACTGGATAAAAAAATACTTATCTGCTTCAAGGTGCCGGGGCTTTATTGCTGGAATGGTTGTTCGTGCAACTAAAATATTAAAAATTACCGAGCCGGTGATTTTTAAAAAAACTTAATTTCTTTTGTTTTAGCATGCCGAAGGCTTTTTAGTATATTTATCTGGAAAGATGAAAGGTGCGTGTTCTTACGCACCATATACCCGCCAACGCAGGCAATATGCAAGAATTGTACAAAAGAAAAAAAGCTGTTATACAAACCTTGTGCCTGCTTGCACTTTTCGGTATGTATCATTTACCTGCCTTCCCCAAAAATAATGATGCATCTCTGCCCATCGATACCCTGATCATCCGTATACCATCGGTCATGCGCAGCGATGAAACTGCTGCCAGGCACATGATTGCAGCGCTTGAAAAAAAAATCGCTCCAGGCACAACTGAACCGGGGCATTGCCATGCCATTGCTGGTTGGTTTTATTGGTTCGCAAGCCCGTCATTTTATCCTGGTGCTGCACTATACACAAACAAACGGTTCTTATCGTTACCTGGTTTATGACCCCTGGGAAGGGCGTTGTGCTTATGTGGACGAATACGCTATCCGCAATAACTCATTCAATCCGCTGCTGGCGCAATGGAATATCCGGGTGGGTTATTATTTTCCGGCGGCATAAGACACTAAAAATAGCTTAAATTGCCACACAAACAAGAACGCTTCCCCGCAAAATATGGCCGAACAGGTTACGATAAAAGATATCGCACGATTGCTGAATATCTCACCTTCCACGGTGTCCAGGGCATTGAAATCGAGCCATGAGATCAACAAAGAAACACAAAGACTGGTAAAAGAAACCGCCGAGCGGCTTCATTACCGTCCGAATATGGCCGCCCTGAGCCTGGTGAAAGCCAAGACCAAAACCATCGGTGTCATTGTTCCCAACCTGGGGTATTATGTTTTTTCCACCGCATTGCAGGGCATCGAAGACGCCGCTTCCAAAAGAGGATATACGGTGATCGCCTGCCAGTCGATGGAGCTGTACGAACGCGAGATAAAGAATACGCAGGATATGATGCGCAGCAGTGTGGATGGTATCATTTTATCACTGGCACAGCATACCAGAGACTACCGGCATATACTGGAATTGCAGCAAAGCGGTATGCCTGTGGTATTGTTTGATCGTATTGCCGATGAGTTGAACACTTCAAAAGTGATCGTTGATAATATGGCCGGCTCTTTCGGCGCCGTTGAACACCTCATTAAAATGGGTTGCCGCCGCATTGCTTATATCGGAGGCCCTTCGGAATTATCCATCAGCAGCCGCCGCAAAGAAGGCTACCGGCTCGCATTGGTAAAATACCATATCCCCATCGATGAACAATTGGTGGTGTATTGTGAATTCAACCACGAGAAAAGTGTGAAAGCAATCACACAACTGCTTAAGCTGAAGAACCCGCCCGATGGTATTTTTACTTGCAGCGACCGGCAGGCCATTGCAGCCATGGTGGCGGCACAGGCAAAGAAACTGCGCATTCCGGAAGACATTGCTATTGTGGGATTCAATGATGAACCGATCGTATCTATCATGTCGCCCGCCCTTTCGAGTGTGCGGCAACCGGCTTTTGAAATGGGACAAATGGCTGCAGGGCTACTGATCGACCAGATTGAACAAGGTAAATCATTCACCCCGCAAACCAAATTGTACACTACCAAACTTGTTAAGCGGGCTTCATCGAAAAGGAAATAACGCTTAGCGGAGATGTTGAACTTCCAGTTTATCCATATCGGTATAATCCTGGTTCTCTCCTGCCATTCCCCATATAAATGAATAGGACGCCGTTCCGGCTCCCGCATGTATGCTCCACTCGGGCGATACAACCGCCTGGTGGTTGTGCATGAATAAATGTCTTGTTTCTGTGGGCTCGCCCATGAGGTGCAATACCACCTGCTCTTCCGGCACGTCGAAATAGAAATACACTTCGTTGCGCCGCAAGTGTGTATGCGGCGGGATGGAGTTCCATACGCTGCCATTCAATAACTCCGTGAATCCCATCACCAACTGGCAGCTTTGTACGCGGCCCGGTAAAATATACTGGTAGATCTTGCGGTAATTGGAAGTCAGCGCATCGCCCAGCGTCAGCGGCGTGATGTCTGCTTTACGGATATGTGTTGTAGGATAAGCTGCAGCAGCCAATGCAGAATTGATATAGAACAAAGCGGGTGACTGTGCATCTGCACTCGCAAATACAACAGATTGCTTGCCTTTGCCTATATAAAGACCATCTTTATTGTCCAGTTGATACGATTCGCCATCAACAGTTACCGTTCCTTTGCCGCCTACATTGATGATGCCAATCTCCCTTCTTTCAAGAAAATAATCGGCTTTGGTGAGCTCATGAAAAGCAGGCAGGCTCAGTTTTTCCTGAACAGGTTTTACACCCAGCACAATAAAACGGTCCTGCATGGAATAAGTAGCAGTGATGGTATCTTTCTCAAATACTTTCTCTACAAGGAAAGCATTCCGCAACTGTGCGGTATCCATTTTCTTCACTTCCTCGGCGCTGCAGGAAGCCTGGTAACGAAACGAATGTGACATACCGCAAAGTACACCAATAAACCAGATTCGCACCCTTTCAGATACCGCAAACGTTTCCGGTGTCAATAACCTGGCGGGTTGTACCTTTAACCCATGCATTTGCTCTCCGTATCTTCCCTCTATAAGCAACAAGGCAGTTTTGCATTAAAGGATATTTCTTTTCAGCAATTACCCTTCCAAAAGATCGCTATCGCCGGGGAAACGGGTTCCGGTAAAAGCACGCTGCTTAAGATCATAGCGGGACTGGTACAGCCCGATGGCGGGCAGGTATTGTTTGAAGGAAAGCGTGTAACAGGTCCTCTTGAACAACTGGTTCCGGGTCACCCCGGCATTGCTTATCTCTCGCAGCATTATGAGTTACGCAACAACTACCGCATGGAAGAGTTGCTGGAATATGCCAACAAGTTACCGGAAGAAAAAGCACAGGCATTGTACCGGCTCTGCCGCATCGATCACCTGCTGAAAAGAAAGAATGATCAATTATCGGGCGGAGAGAAACAACGCATTGCATTGGCAAAGCTGCTGACCCAAACGCCCAGGTTGTTGTTACTCGATGAACCCTTCTCCAACCTCGACCCCATTCACAAAAACATATTAAAGCGCGTATTGGAAGATATTGGCAAAGAATGGCAAATCACTTGCCTGCTCACTTCCCACGATCCGCTCGACACCTTATCCTGGGCCGATGAGATCATTGCCATGAAAGATGGGCAGATCGTACAACAAGCGCCAGCAGAAGAAATATACCGTAACCCTCTAAACGATTATATAGCCGGGCTCTTTGGCAGTTACAACAGGTTCGACAAAACCGATGTTGTACTGTTCCCTTCGTTAAGTGCCTTGCCCATGAATGGGAAACCCCTTTACCTGCGCCCCGAACAATTCCGCATAGTAACTGCTGCTGATGCCGATGCCGTGAAAGGCGCCATACAACAGATCAGTTTTTGGGGAAGTTATTATGAAATACAGGTGCTCATAGGTCACAAGCAGGTAGTAGTAAAAACCATGCAGCCGCCAGACCCGCAACAGGAATGGCTTTACCTCTCGCTTTGAGTTTTTAATTTGTTCAGTATCTCCAGCATGCGGCTGGCTTCCTGCCAATCGTATTGCAAACCATCGGCTTTTTCAGGAGCAAGTTGCTGGTAATAACGCAACTGTTCCTGTAAATCTTTTTTCAAAGAAGCCGTTACTTTCTGAATCAGCCGCGTGTCACCGGCACGATAACATGCATCGAGAAAATACATCGACTGCCGGTTGTGATCATTCCCCCTCGACACCATTCCGTAAGGAAAATTGTGTTCGTTTATCATCGTATCTGCCTTTTCCAATATTTTGATGGCATCCTGTTTCCGGTTTTTCCCGCAGAGATCGATGGCCAGCTCTGCCATGGTACGACGGAGTAAGTTGAGCTGAAGGCGGTTTGGTTCATCAAAATAAACACCGGGTATTTGCGCATTACCCGAATTAAAATGATGCAAAACAATATCCATGGCGCGATCGGTATTGATGGGTGATTGAAGTACTGGTACTAACTGATACACCATGCCTTCCTTGCGCAAATAATTGCCAAAACCCAGGTTATCGTAAGGTCCGGAAAAACAGATGGGTCGCTTCCATTGGTTGGCGGCAATGATATTCAATATGGCCAGATCGTTCTTGTACAGGTATCTCTTCGTAATTTCGAAACGCATCTCTTTTTGTACACTGTCCGTTGCGTTCACTGTTCCATTCGCACGTACCAATTGTTCATTAACCGGAACCGAAAAACGGGTCACCGGTAAATTAACATATCCCCTGTTATCGAGGTGACTATCATCTCCTAAATAATTTTTCATTACATCATACAGATCGTAATACCTGTCTTGCGGAAAACCTGGCTGTGGCTGACAAATGGCCACATTTCGTTTTTCACCCAGTATCTGGTCTTTGGTCCAGATCACATCTACCGGCGCGCTCTGGTTGATCTTGTAACGTAACTGGTTGATGCACCAGTCGGCACTGATCAATGTAGTGATCACTACCCTTACATCGGGCCGGATGCCTTCCACTTCCTGCGCATACCATAATGGATAGGTATCGTTATCGGCAAAAGTGAATAAGATAGCATTAGGCGGACAACTCTCCAGGTAATTGCGCGCCATATCACGCGCCAATTGCTTTTGGCTCCTGTCGTGATCGTCCCACTCCTGCTGCGCCATCAACGCAGGAATACCCAGTAGTAATAAAATGGCGCCCAACGCAAGCGATTTACCATAACGTTGTTGCTTCAGCGCTTTATCGGTAAAATACAAGACTCCCAATCCAATCCAAATGGCAAACGCATAGAATGAACCCACATAAGCATAATCCCTTTCGCGGGGCTGCATACCCGATTGGTTGATGTACAATACAATACCTATCCCGGTAACCATAAAAAGCATCATCACCACAATAGCATGTTCGCTGTTCTTCTTGAAATGATAGAGCATGCCTATCAATCCCAATATCAAAGGCAGGGCAAATAATTTGTTGTTGGCTTTGTTGTATTTCAGGCTATCAGGCATTGCGGACTGGTCTCCATAAAAAATATGATCGATGAAAGGTATGCCGGTAATCCAGTTGCCATCACGCACATTGTCTGTAAACAATCCCTGCGCATCGTTTTGCCGGCCACTGAAGTTCCAAAGGAAATAGCGCCAGTACATATAGTAGTTCTGGTAACGGAGAAAAAATGAAAGATTGTCTACAAAACCAGGACTGCTATCATAACTGCCGTCTTTCAGTTTACGTGCACCCATGAACTGGGCGTAATAATCTGCGTGCGACTGTTCGTTGCTCATGTCCCACATGCGCGGAAAGATCATCTGGTCTTCCTGTGCGAATACAGGATATTCATTCTTGCCCACTTCTACATATTGCCCATGATTACCCTTGCCGTATTTTGTTGATCCTTCTTTGTAATCGATAGGACGGGCGGTGAATTTTTGTCCGTATAAAAGCGGAAAATCGCCGTATTGCTCTCTTCCCAGGTAACCATATAGGCTCATGGGGTTATCTACATTGAACATATCCACACCAGGATCTGCATTGCTGCGTATCATGGTGGTAACATAAGGGCTGTATCCAAACAATATAAACACCATGCACCAGAGTCCCAGGTTGAGCATGGACCATTTCTTTTTATTGGCATAACGCAAAGCGGCCCACACGCCCACTGCTACCAGTATAAAGAAAAAAGTAAATCCCGAAAAGAATGGCAACCCCAGTGAATTCACAAAGAACAGATCGAAACTGCCGGCAGCTTTGATGGAATACTGGATAACGCCTATCTGTACAAACAATTCCACTGCACAGCTTAGCAATAGGAAAACATATACGCTGCCAAAAAAGGCTTTTTGTTTTTTACCTATCCATTCTGCCAGGTACAGGCCTGCGATTACCAATAACGTACCGAGAAAAAACAAGCCGGCTACTGTTCCATCGAATGATTGTCCGTCTGGTGTTTCACGTTGTGCCATGAACAAAGCCCCCAGTGTGGCCGCTATGCCGCCTATGCATACGATCCACAGAAAATATTTTTTAACCAGGCGATATTCAAACCGGTCTTTCCTTCTGAAATAATATACCATTACAATGGCCGGTATGTCCAGTATACTCAACAGGTGTACACCGATGGACATACCGATGAGGAAGAAAATAAAAACGATCCACCTGTCGGCCTGCGGCTCATCGGCTCTCTCTTCCCATTTGCAAATGCACCAGAATACAATAGCTGTAAAAAAAGAACTCATGGCATATACTTCCCCTTCCACGGCGCTGAACCAGAACGAATCGGAAAAAGTAAAAGCCAGGGCGCCCACTACCCCCGCGCCCATAATGGAAATGAGCTGCGTGTTGTTAAGCGTTGGGGAATTACGCAACAATAATCTTTTGGCCATATGCGTGATGGTCCAGAATAAGAAAAGGATGGTGAACCCGCTGGCCAGCGCGCTCATGCAGTTGACGGCTTTGGCAGCATTGAGCGGATGATCTCCGAATGCCACAATGAACAACCTGCCCAAGAGCACGAACAGCGGCGCGCCCGGCGGATGCGGTATCTGCACTTTGAAACAGCAGCTTACAAATTCGCCGCAATCCCAAAAACTACCTCCTGCTTCTATTGTAAGCAGGTACACCATACAGGCGATCAGGCACACGACCCACCCTGTGATATTATTCACTGTTTTAAAATTCATTCCGGATTTTGTTTGTGTTAAAGAAACCCCTGTTTAATGCCCCCTGTTTATGATCTTTTCTTGTTTGATGAGGGTTTGGTCTTTTGCTTTCTGATCGTATCCGTTTCCCTGCGCCAACCTTACCTGTTGCATACCGGCATTCGCAATATGAATGGCTATTTCAACAGCAAAACGTTGCGGCGAAAGCGTGGTATCGATCGTGAACCGGATGGCATTACCCGGCAAGTTGGCATATCCGTGTTGTTCCAATAATGTCTTGAGCCTGTCTTTTTCTTTGCTCATCAATCCCAGGCTCAACGCAGCGCCAGGTTTGAGCAGGCAATTCCGTTGATCTTCTTTGACGATGGTTTCCACACGCGCATCGTTGATACGATAAGTGAGTGATGATAAATTGTATTGTTCCCCATCTGCTTTTTTGATGCTGTGTTTACCTGATGTTTGCCCGAAAGCAACTGCCAGCATCACGATCAGGGGCAGTACCACAGCGAATTTCAGCAGGTGAATACCGGCCGTACGATCGCGGTTCATCATTTCTATCCTTTTTTTCAACGAAGGGAAGAGAAAGGGACTGGCCAGTTGAAATCCATGGTTCTCCCTCGCTACTTTTAAAAGCAGGTATTGGTACCCTTTACGGTTATGCCCCTCCTGCAACACCTGCTCATCTGCAATGAATTCCAGGTTTTGCTTGGCCGCCTGCCTGATGAGCCAGGCGAATGGATTGAACCAGTTGATGATGCATATCCATTCCATCAGCAGTACGTCTATCGTATGCTTTTGTTGTACATGCACCAGTTCGTGACGGATGATCTTTTCAAATTCTTCTTCATTGTACAAATGCCTGTTCAGGTAAACGTGGTTGCCGAATGAAAAGGGCGACTGTTCGTTGGGTAACTGGTAAAATGCATATTGCCCTTCATGCAGTAACGGCGCAGAACGACGCAATTTTTTCAATGAAATCAATTGTATCAGCATCCGCACCAGCATAACCAGTGATCCTGCCAGGAATACCGGCAGTATTACCTCCCACAAAGCCATGTGCTCCGGCGCAGCTGATGCCGTTGCGATGGCGGCCTGGTCTTTCTCCAGCGAAAACTGCCTGATGAATGTAACTGCCGCCGAAGGCTGGTCAGACATCAGCGCATCTACCGGTAACAACGGAATGATAAAAGCCAGCGAAGTAGCCAGCAAAAGAAAATACCGGTTCCATTTATAGTACGTCAGCGGACGCAGCAACCAATAATAAAACAGGTACACCACTCCCAAACAGAGTGAGGCTTTGATCAGGTAATCAAACAACTGTGACATAATCGCTGTTTTGACTTTTGATTTTATTTCTTCTCAATCATTTCAATGAGCTCCTGCAATTCTTTTGGTTTGAGCTTTTTTTGTTTGATGAAAAAGCTGACCATGTCCTTATAGGAATTATTGAAATAACTTTTTGCAAAACCCTGCATGAGCTTTTGCTTATAAATTTCTTCTGATACCTGCGGGGTATAGAGATAGGTATTCCCCATCAGCCGGCTGCCTACATAACCTTTCTTCTCCAGGTTTTTGATGGTGGAAGCCAGGGTAGTATACGGCGGTTTGGGGTCTGGCATGTATTCTAGGAATGCCTTGGTGGTATTCTCGCCTGCGCTCCAGATAGCCTGCATCACTTCTTCTTCCTGTTTGGTTAATTTTTCCATACCCTGCAAATTACGATTGTTTCGTAAATCTACGAAATTTTCGTAAACATCAAAATCTTTTTAACTTTCTTTTCACCCGTCATCCTGAGCGAGCGAAGAACGTCATCCTGAGCGAGCGAAGCGAGTCGAAGGACCTGCTGAACAATCGGGCAGATCCCTCGGCTGCGCTCGGGATGACGAACGCAAGGCGCTCGGGATGACGTACGAGAGGCGCTCGGGATGACGATGTGTTTTAGTATTTTCGTGTAAGACAGACTGTAGACCTATGGACGTTAAAATTGAGCCCAGTTGGAAGGAGGTATTGAAACAGGAATTCACCAAGCCTTATTTCCTGCAGGTGACCACCCACCTGAAAACAGAAAGAGCTACCGGCGCGGTGATCTATCCGCCCGGCTCCCTCATTTTCAATGCATTCGAACAAACACCTTTCGATCAGCTTAAAGTGGTAATACTTGGCCAGGACCCTTATCACGGGCCGGGACAGGCGCATGGACTCAGCTTTTCCGTTCCCGATGGCGTTCATCCCCCGCCTTCACTGGTTAACATTTATAAAGAGTTGAACCGCGACATCGGCATGCCCATCCCTTCCACCGGCAATCTTACCAAATGGGCAAAACAGGGTGTATTATTATTGAACGCGGTATTAACCGTGCGTGCCAATGAACCTGCCAGCCATTCCAAGATTGGGTGGATGGATTTTACCGATGCAGTCATCCGTAAGATATCGCAGGAGAAAAAAGGGGTTGTGTTTTTATTATGGGGCCGCTTTGCACAGGAAAAACAGGTATTGATCGATGAGACCAAACACTCGGTGCTCAAGGCAGCACACCCATCGCCATTCAGCGCCGACAAAGGTTTTTTTGGCTGCAAACATTTCAGCAGAACCAATGAAATATTGACCAAAGAAGGATTGGAACCTATTGACTGGAATCCCGCATGATGATCTTATCGTAATATTGTCATTCATGAGTACGCATTCAAAGAAAAACAGGTATCCGTTTTACATACAGGTATTCGCCCGCATCTGGGCCGCCTGGGCATTGGTATTGTTTATCATCACCATGTTCATGGCCATGGTCTTTTACCTTCCCTGCTTTTTCCTGCAAGAACCTCTCAAAGCCAGGTGGCACAGGCGTGTATCCAGGGGATGGATGCGTGTATTCCTGTTTTTGATCGGCTGTCCTTTGAAAGTAAAAGGGGAATCACAATTTCAAAAAGGGCAGAATTATATCGTGGTATGCAACCACAACAGCCTCATGGATGTACCGGTAAGCACACCGTTTATGCCACAGGCCAATAAAACCATTGCCAAAAAAAGCTTTACACGCGTTCCTGTATTCGGATGGATCTATTCTTTCGGCAGCGTGCTGGTAGATCGCAACAATGATGAGAGCCGCCGCAAAAGCTATGAAGCCATGAAGCAGGTGTTGCAAACCGGTCTCGATATGGTCATTTATCCTGAAGGAACGCGCAACAAAACCGGGAACCCGTTGAAAAGTTTTTATGATGGCGCTTTCAAATTATCCGTCGACACCGGCAAACCCATCATCCCTGCCATACTCTTGTATACCGGTAAAGTATTACCCGCAGATCAATTTTTCTTCCTCCTG
This sequence comes from Mesotaenium endlicherianum, assembly GCA_009602735.1. NCBI lineage: Eukaryota > Viridiplantae > Streptophyta > Zygnematophyceae > Zygnematales > Mesotaeniaceae > Mesotaenium > Mesotaenium endlicherianum. Next base: position 55,055 of record WELA01004545.1, on the reverse strand, counting down.
CCCCATCACCTCGAAATGCATTTCCTGCCCCCGGTGCAATCTGCAAACAATGATGCAAAAGCATTGAAAGAACAGGTATTTCAACAGATGTGGCAATACCTCGAATCGCAAGGAAATCAATAACTGGAGAAACTACGGCTGCGGTTGATGCGCAGATCGCGCAGGATGCCCGACTTGGGATTGAGGGTGATATTGAAGGAACGGTACAATCCGATGGGCGTTACGTTGATAGACATTTGCCAACAGTGCATTTCACGGCTGATGAACATGCTGAACGACTGCAACTTCGCAGTAGAAAAATCATAATAACCCGTGGCGCCCATTTTCCATTTCTCCGTAAGACTGAAATCGCCATTGAAATTGGCGCTGGAATAGGTCTTGGTCTCAAATCCCGAATAATCACTCTTCAACACATTGTTGAATGTGAGTGAATAAGACAATGAAAGCGACCAGGGAATATCAAAGTCGGTGAATTCTGCCGGATTGGCCCTGGCAAACTGTAACTGCCGCTGCTGTTCATCGGGTGTCATGAAAGGATCCACCGGAATATTTTTATCTTTTTCTTTGGTATCTTTTCCATCTCTTGTTTTACTCTGGAACTGTGTAGCGATGGCCAGGTTACCCGATGTAAGCCTGCCGAATTTAAATTTCGTAGGATCCAGTATCAGCCGGTTAACACGATAGCCTCTGTTGTCGATGGCATAAGGATCGAGGATGGCGCCTGCGGTTACGTTGATCTTTTCAAACAAAGTGCTTCTCGCATAAATATTGATGTTGCTCAGCGCAAAGCTATCTGCCATCAGATTATAGGAAGAGTTGAAACCGAAACCATCAATGAGTTTTACTTTACGCGTTGCCTTACCCGTACTGTCTTTTTTATCCTTCACTTTCATCTCCAACAGGTTATCCACCCCAAAAGAGATACCTCCGAATGTTCCTTCCCCAAAAGGTCCTATGACACCTCCATCGAATTGCGAAACGCGTATCTGCCTGCCCGTTGAATCGATCCGCAGGTTATAAAAATATTTCGAAGCCATATCAGGCTTATAATTCAGCGAAATGGTGGGCCTGATCTCGTGCCTAATACCTATTATATTGCTATGAGGTCCGAACTTATACGTACCGAATATGCGGGTGCTGGCACTCAGTCCAAAACTCATTTGCCTTGCCGTATACAATCCTTTTTGTATCGCGGTATCTACCTTCTGCCTGGAAGTATTCCAATGGCGCAGGATGCGCTGGCCATACCATCTTTCCTCATACGACACACTGGGACTGATCGTTACAGGTCCCAATGAGGGCAATGATAAACTGATGGGCAGGCTATGCTGCGCGCCCCATTGCAGGGTATCGAGCATGCGCCTGAAATTGAAATTGGTATCGTAAAAAGATAATTGGTTGATGAAGTTACCACTGTAACCAATACCTATTTTCTCATACCATTTTCCCGTGCCTACCTGGTCTTTTTTCTGGAAGGGATAAAAAGTAACCACGTTCACGTTGGCCGTAGGCAGGTTGAGGTTCACCAATCGCGTTACACTGTTCTGGTTGTGATTGGCATTGAGTGAAATGTTCACTTTACCATTCCAGTCTTTCGAGTAACTGATAGAAGAGTTCAACTGGTTCTGGAAATTCTGGAAAGGATTGTTCAGCAATGTCTGGTTGAAGCGCGTACTACCGAAGTTCACATTGGCACTGAACGAGGTTCCCGGCCGCGCCCGGCTGTCGCGCGAATGGCTCCAGTTGATCATGAATGAATGTGAAGAACTGAATTCTTCTGCGCTGCTACCAGACCGGTTCAGGCTCTTCGTATTCTGAAAAGTGAGGTTCACACTCCCCGTAAAATGGTATCGTTGGATGTATTTAGAATTCAGGTTCAGGTTCCATCCCCCATACGAATACAGGTTGGCCCTGGTAGTGAGGTCAACATAATCGTTGATCACTTTATAATAACCCAGTCCCTCCAATCCCAATCCAAAATCTTCACTGGCCGTAAACGCCGGCGCCAATATACCCGAATGGCGCCCCCTGTATAAAGGGAAGAGGCCAAAGGGAATACCAATGGGTACCGGCACGCCTTCGAATTCTGCAAATGCGGGTCCGGATACACCGAGTTTGTTGTTGATGATCTTCATCTTCCTTGTACGGAACGCAAAATGCGGTGTATCGAGGTTACAGGTGGTGAGGCGGGCCCAGCCGGCAAATGCCTCGTCGGGGCTTACCTTTTTCAGCACCCTCGCATTCACAAACAATTCCCCTTCCTGCAAAAAAGTATTCTTAACCTGCCCCTTTCCTGTTTTGAGGTTGAAAAAAATAGAATCACTCACCGTTTTCATATCACTCTGCAGGAAAAGCGGTTTACTCAACGGGTTACCACTGCTATCGCGCGAGCCGAATGCTTTCACTGTCTGCGTTTGCTGGTCAAACCCAATGGTAGCCGCTTCCAACTGCATGTCTTTATAATCGGTCTTGGCCTTTCCATACAAATAGAAAGCTTTGGTATCTACTACCAGCACGCCTGAATCTTCTGCACTGTATTTGACGGGCGCATCCAGCGAATCTTTGGATATCTTCAATGAATCTATATGCCGGGAGGTGCTGTCTGTTTTTTTCTTAATCGTTGTATCGGCAACACCCTTTGTGGTATCAGGCCGGGGCGCAGTAGTATCGGCATTCCAAAAAAGTTGGTGAACGGCGGCAGGGCCTCCCGATACGGGCTGAATAAATATTAATATGAGCAAATATCCGGCTACAACAATAGACAGCCAGGTTTTTACGTTAATTTTACAGCGTTTGCACATATTCACGTGGGCAAAAATAGTGTCAAATTGGTGGAAATAGAATTCTAAAAAAAATCCTTTAACGTATTGATATGATGCGTAGTAGATATGCTGCTTTGGTTTTGTTAAGTTTCGGTGCACTGGTGTTATCGTCTTTTTCTCTCTCCAATGGTAGTAAACCCTACCAGAAACAGGTTTTAAGAAGAATTGTGATTGATCCGGGTCATGGGGGGCATGATAATGGGGCCCGCGGCCGCTATTCCAATGAAAAAGACATTGCCCTGGCCGTTGCCCTCAAGCTCGAGCAGGTATTGCATGATGAATTGCCCGATGTGGATGTAGTGCTCACACGCAGGTCCGATGTTTATCATTCCGTGGTAACCAAAGCCAGTATTGCCAACCAGGCCAAAGGCGATCTCTTCGTATGTATCCATGCCAATTCCGCAGACCCCATCACACACAAGGAATTGGAAGGTCATAAAACCGAAACCTACTACAAAGGCAAGGGAAAGAAAAGAAAAAAATACACCCGCAGAGTGCCCGTATATCATTACTGGCATACCCCCAGTCCGGTAAAAGGCACGGAGACCTTTATTTACGGAGTAGGTAAAACCGAGCAACGAAAAGAAGCTGCCAGTGAAGGGCTGGATGAATCACTGGATAGCATTTCACTCAAAGAGATCAAAGCCCTGGAAGAGCAGGATGCCAATGATCCCACCAAACGCATGCTGGCTTCCGTGATGACCCAGCAGTATTTCCAGCGCAGCGCCAAGCTGGCCCTCACCATCGAAAATCAATTCCAGCAAGTCGGTCGCATCAGCCGCGAAGCGAAGCAAAGACAAAAAGGTATCTGGGTATTACAAGCAGTTTCTATGCCCGCCGTACTGGTAGAAACAGGGTTTATTTCCAATCCGGAAGAAGAAGATTACCTGAACAGCGCTGCGGGACAACAGGAGATCGCAGACGTTATCACCCGGTCTATCAAAATCTATAAATCCTCACTGGAAAAGCAGTTGCGATCAACGGGCAGCAACAGTACACAGCAGAAATAGGGCACTTACGGAAGAACCCTTAGTTTTGCATGATATGAAGATATCGAATGAAACCAAGGTGGGTGCCCTGACCGCTATAGCCATCACCTTATTGATCCTTGGCTTTAACTTCCTCAAAGGCAAGACCCTGTTCAAGACCGGCAATCTCATCTATGCCAAATACGCAGATACCAAGGGCATTATGGTATCCAACCCCGTTTTCGTCAACGGCTACCAGGTAGGATCGGTTTATGATATTGAAAATGCCGATGAAAGCCTTTCCTCCATCATTGTTGCCATCAAGCTGAAAAGCAGTTACAATATTCCCACCAACTCCGTTGCTTCTATCAAAGACAACCCGCTGGGCCCCGCCAGTATCAACATCAAGCTGGGAGATGGCCACCAATACCTGCATTCGGGAGATACGGTACTGACCGCTTCTTCAGCTGGATTATTGGGTGATGTGATGACCAAACTGGGCCCCGTGAGCGAACAGATCAAGAGCACTGTTCATTCACTCGATAGCGTACTTAAGAACATCAATGCCATTTTCGATCCCAATACCAAGCATAACCTGCAGGACGTGATCGCCAACATTAACAAAACCACAGCGAGCCTGGTGGTATCTTCGGCGTCTATTCAATCCATGCTTAACCAGCAGTCAGGCTCTATTGCGGCATCTATGAACAATATAAACAGCTTCACCAAAAACCTGGCCGATAACAACGACAAAGTCACCCACCTGCTGGGCAATATGGAGAAGACTACCGATAACCTGGCCAAAGCAGATATCAGCGGTACGGTAGATAAGCTCAAGACTTCTGTTGAGAACCTCAACAGTATCCTCACCAAGATCAATTCGGCAGACGGTTCTTTTGGTAAGTTGATGAACGATAAAGCGCTGTACAATAACCTCACCAATACGGTGAGGAGCGCCAATATTTTGCTGGATGATCTGCGCTCGCATCCCAAACGCTATGTAAATATTTCCGTTTTCGGAAAGAAAGATAAATCCAGACCACTGACTGCCCCCCTGCCCATTGATTCTTCAAGGCAACAACCATGAGCAGTGGACGATATATCATCATTGGCTTTCTACTATCATGCTCCCTGGTAGCGGGCGCGCAGCGTACTACAACCACTGATACTGCTGCCGTAGGCACCACGCTGGTGATCTTAAAGGCCGACCGGTATAATTATATCAAGAAAGATACGGCCAATGCTTTTGCCTCTCTCGGCGGACATGTGGAAGTAAAGCAGGATAAAACACTATTCTATGCAGATAGTGCCGTGATCAACCTGCTCAATAATACCATGGAAGCTTTCGGCAATGTGCACATCAATGATGCCGATAGCGTGCATACTTATGCCCAGTACATGCGTTACCAGGGCAAGGAACGCAAAGCCTTCCTGCAGAAAAAAGTAAGGCTCACCGATAGTAAAAGCACATTAACTACCGATGAACTGGAATACGATGCCGCTGTTAAGATCGGCACCTATCTCAAAAGCGGTAAACTGGTGAATAAAAAAACAGTACTCACCAGTACGGAAGGATATTATTATGGCGATACCAAAGATGTGATCTTCAAAAGGAATGTGGTGCTCATTGATCCGGAATACAAGGTCTATACCGATACGCTGCAATACAATACCAATACCGAGATCTCAACGTTTACGAGTCCTACTACCATTTACAATGAAAAGCGGATCATCAAAACACGGAATGGTATTTTCGACAAGAAGAATAAAAAGAGCACCCTCTATGAACGTTCTTTCATAGACGACAGCACCTATACCGCCACGGCCGACGATATGGCTTTTGATGATTCTACCGGCATGGGCGAATTGAGGGGGAATGCAGTATTGCGTGGCAAGGATTCAACCGAAGGAGCCGATATCATTGCCAACAATATCAAAATCAATAAGAAAAACAATTCGGCGCTGGCCACAGAGAAACCTTTGTTGCTGCTCAAACAAAAACGCGATACCATTTTTGTAACCGCCACCCTTTTGTATACCGCACGCCTCTCCGACCTTGTCAAGACCCGCCCGGTGCCATCGGTGCGCGACAGCACGGCGCCTTTAACGGTTGCCGGCAAGCCCGATAGCAGCAGCGATAAATTCTTTGAAGCGTACAACAACGTGAAGATCTTTTCCGATTCGTTGCAGGCCGTAGGCGACAGTCTTTTTTATTCGTTACAGGATTCTGTGTTCCGGCTTTTCAAAGAACCCATTGTGTGGGCAAAAGAGAACCAGATCACCGGTGATACGATCTATCTCTACCTCAAAAATAAAAAGCCGGAGCGTTTGTATGTGTTCAACAACGGCATGGCCCTGAGCCGGGTAGACAGTACCGAGTATTATCAGCAGATCAAAGGATACACCATCAATGCGCTGTTCGAAGATGGAAAAATTAATTTTTTGCAAGCCAAAGGCTATGCAGAGAATGTCTATTACGCGCAGGACGATCAGCATCGCCTGGCTGGTGTGAACAAAAGCAGTTCAGATATGATCAAAGCGTATTTCTCAGATGGTAAACTGAAGCAGGTGAAACTGCTGAATAAGGTGGAAGGCACCATGTACCCGATGTTGCAGGTGAATCACGATCAACTCAAGCTGCGCAATTTCCATTGGTACGATGCCAGGAGACCCAAGAGCAAATTCGATATCTTAGCGAATTAATCCTACGTATACGTGCTGGCCAAACTCATTCATCCTTTCCGGAAGTTCGTGAACGATAGCCGCGCTATCGGTATTACATTATTGGCTTGTACAGCCATATCGCTCATAGCTGCCAACAGTGGTTTCTGGAGTGATGGGTATGTTGATGGTTGGTCCGCCGGCTTCAACGGCTCTGCTGAGCATCACCTGCACATAGGCTTTTTATCCCTTCCCAATTCTCCCCTGCTCGTGATCAATGATGCACTCATGGCTTTGTTCTTTTTCCTGGCCGGGATGGAGATCAAACGCGAACTGGTATGCGGGGAACTGGCATCCATCAAAAAATCACTGTTGCCTGTATTTGGTGCTGTGGGTGGTATGTTAGTACCTGCGCTATTTTTTGCACTCTTTAACAAGGGAACTACACTCATCAATGGCTGGGCCATTCCTACGGCAACAGATATTGCATTTACCTTGGGTATCACTTCTTTGTTAGGCAAGCGGGTGCCGGTAGCGTTGAAAATATTCCTGACCGCGCTGGCCATCATCGATGACCTGGGCGCCATTATTGTCATTGCCTTTTTTTACGGAGGCCAGCTGCAGGCCGGATACCTGTTGATCTGCCTGCTGGCAGTGGGGCTTTTATGGTTGCTCAATTACCGGAAAGTGCCTTTCGGTTGGATGCATTGGATACTGGGCATCCTGCTCTGGTATGCGATGTTCAATTCGGGCATTCATGCTACGGTAGCCGGTGTTGTTTTTGCATTGATGGTTCCCATTCAACAATTAGAACGGTTGGAATTGAAGTTTCACCTGCCCGTTTATTTTATTGTTATGCCACTATTTGCGCTGGCTAATACAGCAATAAGGCTTCCCGAAAATAGCTTGCACACTTTATCGGGAAGCCTTAGCTGGGGTATCATTACCGGCCTTTGCATTGGCAAACCATTGGGCATCTGCGCTGCCTGTTATTTGCTGGTGCGAAAAAAATGGGCGGTACTGCCTTCTGTAACCAATTGGTATCAACTGATGGGTGGATGTATGCTGGCAGGCATCGGTTTTACCATGAGCATTTTCATCGCTACACTGGCATTTGATGACAATAACGTTCAGGATATTGCTAAAATATCCGTTCTCATCGCATCACTGCTGGCTATGGTTGCAGGATATGTTTGGCTTTTTAATTCTCCTCCTTCTCCTGCATCAGGTAAGCCTTGATGAATCCATCCAGTTCTCCGTCCATCACCGGCCCAACATTACCCACTTCATAATCGGTACGATGGTCTTTGATCATTTTATAGGGATGGAATACATAGCTGCGTATCTGGCTGCCCCACTCGATCTTCTTTTTGCCGGCATTAGCTGCATCTACTGCTTCCTGTCGTTTACGCAATTCTTCTTCGTACAAACGACTTTTTAACATCTTCAATGCCAATTCACGGTTCTCTCCTTGTGTACGTGCCTGCTGGCATTCTACAATGATGCCGCTGGGTATGTGCTTCAGCCGGACAGCCGTTTCAACTTTGTTAACGTTTTGTCCGCCGCTGCCACCGCTGCGATAAAAAGCCCATTCCAGGTCTCCGGGGTTCACGTTGATTTCGATGCTGTCATCTATCAACGGGTAAACAAATACAGAAGCGAAAGAAGTATGTCTTCGGGCATTGCTGTCGAACGGGGAAATACGCACCAGCCGGTGCACGCCACTTTCTGCTTTTAAGAAGCCATAAGCAAAATCGCCGTCGAATTGTAAAGTGGCGCTTTTGATACCAGCGCCATCACCTTCCTGTAAATCCAGTTCAGTAACTTTCCAGCCTTGTTTTTCGCCATACATCAGGTACATGCGCATAAGCATCTGCGCCCAATCCTGGCTTTCAGTACCACCTGCGCCGGGGTTAATCTGCAGGATAGCAGGCAACTCATCTTCCGGCCTGTTGAGTGTACTTTTAAATTCGGCCTCTTCTATTCTTTCCAGTGCGGATTCATAAGCCAGTTTGGTTTCTTCTTCACTGGCGTCTCCTCCCTTCCAGAAATCGAACAATACGGCAAAATCTTCCACAGCAGTTTCTACCTGCTTATAGAGTTTCAACCAGTATTCATTTACTTTGATCTCTTTCATAATGGCCGTAGCCCTGGCGTTATCATCCCAAAAGCCCGGCGAAAGGGAAAGTTGTCGATCTGTTTCTACTTTGTATGTGCGGTTCTCGACGTCAAAGAAACCTCCTCAGGACAAGCACGCGGTCCCTCATAAGTTTAATCTGTTCTTGTGTCATGCGGCGAAAATAGAGGAAATTTTTGATTTATTATGATCGTCATCCTGAGCGAGCGAAGCGAGTCGAAGGACCTGCTGAACACTCGGGCAGATCCCTCGGCTACGCTCGGGATGACGATCATAATAATAAAACCACTTGCCTCGTAAGCCGGATTCTGTTTCTAAACCATCATTTATCTGGCCGCAACATTACTGTTGCGATCTTGCTGCCTACCCTGGAACTCAGACGGGCCGTCTTCAAACGTTCCTATACATGGCATTACAGCACCCAAGGTTTACCCTCTCATACTGTTACCAGCATGGGATGTGAGCTCTTACCTCACATTTTCACCTTTACTCCGTTTGAATGGAGCAGTTATTTTCTGTGGCACTATCTCTTCCCGTTCTGCAACGGGAGCCGGCTGTTCACCGGTGGGTTGCCCTTCGCTGTCCGGACTTTCCTTTCCGCTGTACGGAACGATGGTTCGGGCAAGTGGAAGTACAAAGGTACAGAATCTAATGCTGAATGCTGAACGCCTAAGGCTTAACGCTATAGATTGGGATGGCTGGAAAAAGGTGCCTGATTTAATATTGAAAGAATATTTCGGTGGCGCCGTAGCCAAAACGCGGGTCGTACTGGTTGATGAAATGTTTCACTTCCCGCCTGCTTTTCAGCAGGTCGTGTATCTCATCGCGCAGCTTGCCGGTACCTACGCCGTGTATAATGATCAGTGAAGGTTGCCGGTGCGCTATCGCCAGTTCATACCATTTTTCAAATTCTTTTAACTGAATGGTGATGATCTCAAAATTACTGAGCTGTTTCCAGTCGTTCGTGAGTTTTTCTATGTGCAGGTCTACCACCGAACGGGCGGGCGGCAGGTACTGGCGCGCTTTGGATGCATCGTATACTTTATATCCTTTGGCAGCCAGGCTGCTCCATTCGGGTTTATCGTCTTCCACCTGGTCGGGATAAGTATCGAATAAAGGATAAGAAATCACCGGCTCATTTTTTTCTTTCAGCTCTTCTATTTTCCGGAATAGTTGTTTGGTCTTGAGTTTGAGCTGTTTTTCAAAATGCGATGCTTTTCTTTTCTCCGGTTTTGCCAGGGAAAAATCTATGCTGAAAGAAGGACTGTCGTTCACTGCTTCGAAAGGAATATCGTGCAGGTAAAAGTCGTGGAAAGCCAGTACTTCATTTTCCAGTTCAAAATTCGTTTCGTTAAAGAACTGTTGTTTGTAAACAAACCGATAGGCTTTGTCCGTTCTGTTCACCAGGTATATTTTCAGCAATTCCACTACTTCGTCGTTGAAATCGTCCAGCGCGAATTTGGGAACCAGTGTGAGCCATACGCCGTTGGCCACTTGTATCTGGTTGGGTTGCGGCTTTTCTTTGGGTACCTGGTCGATATAAGTTTTGGGTGCCTGCTTTTTTTCCGGTACCAGTTTTTTTTCAGTGAACCGTTTAAAATAAGGGAAATCGATCTGGTCCATATAAGCAGGGAATTTCACGCCCCTTACTTCAATGAGCACCATTTTATCATTCATGACCTCTATCACTTTTCCTTCCTCGTTGGAGTGAAGCACAATGATCTCGTCGCCTACCTGGTATTTCATGCGACAAAATTAATGAATCTACCCCTGCTGCGCAGCAAGCACGCTGTTGCGCCGTCCGTAAAAGAAATAAATGAGCAGTCCCAGCCCCATCCAGGCAAAAAAACATTCCCAGCTTACAATAGGTATCTCTATCATCAGGTACAGGCAGGATAACACACCCATGATAGGAATGAATGAATAATTCCTGATGAAAGTAAGCACGGCGAGTATTACCGCAATCAATAGAAATACCAGGAATAGTATTTCCTGGTATCCCTCATCTCCAAAGTGTTGAACAGAACTGAAAAACCGGTCGCGGAAAAGATAGATGAAAAGCGCCATCAATAAAGGGATCAGGAATTTGCCATTGATATAGGGCAGTTTGAATTTACCTGTTCTTTCCGTTTGCGGAGGTAATAACAGTACACCACCGGAAACGAGTACAAATGCGAACAAAGTGCCGATGCTGGTGAGGTTGGTCATCAGCTCCGATTCAGCGAACAGGGCTCCGGTACCCACGATCAACCCGGTAATGATGGTTGCGAATGAAGGGGTTTGGTATTTTGGGTGTATCTTCTGAAAACGTTTGGGCAACAATCCATCGCGGCTCATGGTCATCCATATCCTGGGCTGTCCCAGTTGAAAAACCAGCAACACAGAGGTAGTGGCCACTACAGCGCTTACCGATACAATCTTTTCGATCCATGGTGCACGGTGTTTGAATACAAAAGCCAGCGGGTCGCTCACGCCCATGAAATGATCGTAATGTTCCATACCTGTTAACACCATAGCGATGAGGATATACAATACGGTACAAATGATGAGCGAATAGATCATACCCCTGGGTATATCACGTTGCGGGTTCTTACATTCTTCGGCTGTTGTAGAGATGGCATCGAAACCGATATACGCATAAAACACAGCTGATACGCCTTTTAACACACCGGTGAAACCATTGGGCATAAAGGGCTTCCAGTTATTGGTATCTACAAAAAAAGCTCCCGCAATGATCACAAAAATGATCACCGCTACTTTAAAGATCACCATGTAGTTGGCAGACTCCTTGCTTTCTTTGATGCCTATATAGGTAAGCCAGGTAATGAAACCCACTACAAAGAAAGCAGGCAGGTTGAAAAATATATGCCAGCCGCCCAATACCGGTGCATTGTTATATGCCTGTACAACAAATTGATAATTCTTCAGTTGGTCCGGCGTAAGTGTTGCGCCAGATGCCAGCGCTTGCGAAGCCGTATGAAAAGCAGTACTGGCCGTTTTAGGATCCACCAATAACCAGTCGGGCAAATGGACATGAAAAACATTCACCAGCAGGTTATTGAAATAACCGCTCCAGGAAATGGCCACCACCACATTACCAATGGCATATTCCAGTATCAGTGCCCAGCCGATGATCCATGCCACCAGTTCACCGAAAGTCACATAAGAATATGTATAGGCACTTCCGGCAACAGGTACACGGCTCGCAAATTCGGCATAACACAAAGCAGAGAAGCCGCAAGTGACGGCTGTAATGACGAACAGAAGAGAAATACCCGGTCCTCCATTATAAGCCGCACCACCAATGGTAGAGAATACACCAGCCCCTACCACGGCGGCAATACCCAGGAAAGTAAGGTCTCTCACCCCTAACACTTTTTTCAGGTGGCCGCTGTGGCCATCGCCTTCACCGGCATTGGCTTCGGCCATGATCTTGCTGATCGATTTTTTTCTGAACAAAGAAGAAAGTGGCATAAGCAGTCGTTGGTTTGAATGAAGAGTTAGTATTCGCGATGGATAAGAAATTCGGCCAGGTCGCGCAAAGGCTTTTTACGGGCGCTTACCACCGCAATGGCATCGAGGTGGTGCAGTGCGGTTTGCAGATATTGGTCTTTGAGCTTCGTAGCCCATGCATCTACATTACTAGCCCTGAAAAGTTGCAGTACCTGCTGTACTTTATCGGGCGGATTCTCCTGCATCAGTTCTTGTAATTGTTTCCGTTGTTCAGGCGAAGCCGTTTCCAATGCATGCAGCAACAGGAATGTTTTTTTGTTTTGCCTGATATCGCCGCCCACTTCTTTACCGAATTTTTCAGGGTCGCCAAATGCGTCGAGGTAATCATCCTGTACCTGGAAAGCGATGCCCAGGTTTTTGCCAAATTCATACATATGCTGACAATTGCCTTCGCTGGCGCCGCCCAAAACGGCGCCTGTTTGCAGGCTGGTTGCCAGCAGCACCGAAGTCTTCAGCGTAATCATGTGGATATAGTCGTTGAGCGGCACCGATGGCGCTTTTTCAAAATCCATATCGAGTTGTTGCCCTTCACACACTTCCCTGGCGGTTTTATTGAACAGTTGCAATATCCTTGGCAGGTATTGAGTTTGCACACTGCTCAATTGTTCATAAGCCCTGATCATCATCACATCACCCGCCAGCAGAGCCGTGCTCTCACCGTATTTCACGTGTACGGTTTCCATTCCCCTGCGCAAGGGGGCGGCGTCCATGATATCATCGTGTATGAGTGTAAAATTATGGAAGAGCTCAATGGCAGTGGCCACTGCCCAGCTGTCAGGTTGTATGGCGTCAAATAACTCATTGCCCATCAGGCACATCACCGGCCTGATGCGTTTCCCCCCGCGGGATAGAAAATATTCTCCCGGCTCATAGAGTGTAGCAGGTGCGGGCGGAAAGTGCTTCCTGGTAAAAAAAGTCTCAAAAGAATCAACCAGTTCCTTGAATGTATGCATGGCGCAAACCTAACTATAATAACTTAAAATGGTTAATACATTAATTTTTATCAAACTATAAATACATATTGCATTTTGGCATGATTTTGTATGCTACCTAAAAAACAAGTTATGAAGAAATTATTATTGGCAGTAGCAGTGCTATTTGCGGCAGTAGCTGTACATGCACAAAGTGAGGGTTCCACGTATAGAACAGCTTTAGGTTTGAAGGTATATCCTGGCGCTGTAACGATTAAACATTTTATACAGAATAACAGGGCACTGGAAGGTCTGGGTTACTTCAACAATGATGGTTTCCGCCTTACCGGTCTCTACGAAGTACATGGCGATTTCAATGGGGCGCCCGGATTGAAATGGTACATTGGAGGCGGTGGCCACGTTGGTTTCTGGAGTGATAGCTGGAAACAAGCTTATCCTTACCGTAACAGCGGTACCGCCATTGGTGTAGATGGTGTACTGGGTCTTGACTATAAGATTACCGGCGCGCCCATTAACCTTAGCTTCGACTGGCAACCGTCTTTCAACTTCATCGGCTACAATTATTTTGAAAGCGGATGGGGTGGACTGGCAGTTCGTTATACTTTCTAACAATGAATAACAGCTTACACTAAAATAAAAGGCAGCTTTAAAAAACGCTGCCTTTTATTTTTTCTATAGAGATTAGCATCAGCCAAGTTTGAAAAGGCTGTCTACGAATTCGTGTTTATCGAAGATGATGAGGTCATCTATTTTTTCTCCTACGCCAATGTATTTGACCGGTATTTTAAATTGGTTGGCAATGGCCAATACCACGCCCCCTTTGGCCGTGCCATCGAGCTTGGTAATGGAAATAGCAGATACATCTGTAGTAGCAATGAATTGTTTGGCTTGTTCTACTGCGTTTTGTCCGGTTGAACCATCCAGCACGAGCATCACTTCATGCGGCGCCTGCGGAATAAGTTTTTGAATCACTCGTCTGATCTTACTCAACTCGTCCATGAGGTGGGCTTTGTTGTGTAATCGACCTGCTGTATCAATGATGGCTACGTCTGCATTTTTGGCAATGGCGCTTTGCACAGTATCGTAAGCAACAGCGCTGGGATCTGAGCCCATGGCCTGTTTTACAATAGATACGCCTACCCGTTCGCTCCAGATGGTGAGCTGGTCTACTGCTGCGGCCCTGAAAGTATCGGCAGCGCCCAGGATCACCTGTTTGCCGGCTTTCTTGTAATTGTGCGCCAGCTTGCCAATAGTGGTGGTTTTACCAACGCCGTTCACACCCACTACCAATATCACATAAGGTTTCTTGCCTTCAGGTATCTCAAAGTCTTTGTAGTCCTGCTCAGGCGCATCTACCAGTATGGCTTCTATTTCCTGTTGCAGCAGGTTGTTGAGTTCAGCGGTATTTACATATTTATCCTGCTTTACTCTTTTTTCAATGCGTTCGATGATCTGTACGGTGGTTTCAATACCTACATCGGCGCTCACGAGCGCTTCTTCCAGGTTATCGAGCACTTCTTCATCTACCGTGCTTTTACCTGCGATGGCTTTGGTGATCCTGGAAAAGAAACCTTCCTTGGTCTTTTGCAGACCCTGGTCGAGGCTTTCTTTTTCTTTTTTACCGAATAGTTTTCCGAGAATTCCCATATCAATTTATTTTTTTATCGTCATCCCGAGCGCAGCCGAGGGATCTGTCCGAGTGTTCAACAGGTCCTTCGACTCGCTTCGCTCGCTCAGGATGACGTGCACTAAATACAAAAAGCCTTCCGTTGGCTCGGAAAGCTTTTAATATCGTTGATACCCGATCAATTATTTTGATGACAGGAAATCTTTTACTTTGTCTTTGTGGACAATCGTCTCTTTAAAAGTATAAGCACCTGACTTGGGGCTGCGGATAGCCTTGATCACTTTAGTCCAGTTCTTAGCTTCAGCGGCTGCCTTCTGGTCTTTTACTTTCGCGTTTTTAGAAGCTGCTTTTGCCATGGTTATTTGATTTCTTTATGAACGGTTACTTTTTTCAGAATGGGGTTGAACTTTTTCAGCTCCATGCGCTCAGGAGTGTTCTTTTTGTTTTTAACGGTGATGTAACGGCTTGTACCGGGCTGACCGCTGGTCTTGTGCTCTGTACATTCCAGGATTACCTGCACCCTATTACCTTTCTTTGCCATTGTAGGTAGTTTACTTTGTTAATTGTTAGATTTTAGCTCCCTGGGCTCTCATTGCTTTGATCACCGTAGCCAAACCATTTTTGTTGATCGTTCTCAAAGCATCAGTTGAAACCTTAAGGGTAACCCAACGGTCTTCCTCAGCAAAAAAGAAACGTTTTTTCTGTAAATTAGGTAAGAACCGGCGCTTGGTCTTAATGTTTGAGTGAGAAACAGTGTGACCACCAATCGGCTTCTTTCCGGTAACCTGACATACTCTTGCCATGACTCTATTTTTTTCGGGACGGCAAAGGTAATGAAATACCCCAGATTTTCAATAGAAAAAGTTCCTTTTTTTAATATTTTCTCAACAGGGTGGTAGAAATACCATTTGGAAAATCTGCTAACCATTGATTATCCACATTTCCTGCCGCCGTAATAATATTCCGGACAATGCAAATCCGGAATATTATTATTGATAATGAACCCTTTAGCATAAAGCGGCCAATGCCTCTCCTTTCTTTAGTTGCAGTATGGCCACTTTAGGGTCTACATCCACCGTATCGTGGTCAAAATTGAGCTTAATACGCCATTTTTGTAAAGTAGCCGCTCCAATGATGGCCTCCTCGCTCAAATTGGGAACTACCAGAAATTCATCACTCAACAATATGTCGTGAATAAAGAAATCAAGTGTAATTCTCTCTTTGATCTCAATAAAATGGCCGTTACTGGCAGTCCCTAAACGTTTTACGCGTGAAAAAGCAGCAGCTCCGCCTAATTGTGCAACAAAAGACGAATTAATACAAGACAGGTTGGCTCCGCTGTCAAATAGCGTTACTAAACGGGCATCTCCTTTGGTCCCTTCATACAATAAGGGCAATTTAATTACTGACATAGCAATCGGTTTTAAGGTAAAATTAAGCACTCGCTCATAAAAAAAGCCGCTTCACAGCGGCTTTGGGAAAATTTTCGGCAAATACCTAACACTTTCCTATCAGGAAGCATACATTTCTTCACGCAATTCTTTCACACGCTTGTCATCCAGGTACTCATCAAACGTCATCAGCCTGTCGATAATACCCTTAGGGGTGAGCTCAATCACACGGTTAGCCACCGTTTGCATGAAAGTATGGTCGTGCGAAGTAAGCAATACCACACCAGGGAAAGTATTACATCCATCGTTGAAGCTCTGGATACTTTCCAGGTCGAGGTGGTTGGTAGGCTGATCCAGCGTAACTACGTTGGGGTTCTGCAGCATCATTCGGCTCACCATACAACGCACTTTCTCTCCCCCGCTCAGCACATTGGTTTTCTTCATGATGTCGTCTCCGCTGAACAGCATCTTGCCCAGGAAGCCGCGAATAAATGGCTCATCGGCATCGGTTACATGTGAAGGCACGAACTGGCGCAGCCAGTCCATCAGGTTCAGTCCCTGTGTAAAGAACTCACTGTTCTCCAACGGCAAGTAAGCCCTGGTAATAGTGGTGCCCCACTCATACTTACCGGCATCTGCTTTTGCATTGTCGTTGATGATCTCAAAGAAACTGGTAACCGCCGAAGGGTCGCGGCTAAGGAAAGCGATCTTATCGCCTTTGTTGATGTCAAAAGTTACTTTATCGAACAACACCCTGCCGTCTACGGTCTTCTTCAGGTTCTCTACATTCAGTATCTGGTTACCCACTTCACGGAGGGGTTGGAAAATGATACCGGGGTATTTACGGTTAGATGGTTCGATCTCTTCAATGGTAAGCTTCTCCAAAGCCTTCTTACGCGAAGTAGCCTGTTTACTCTTAGAAGCATTGGCCGAGAATCGGGCAATAAAGTCGAGCAATGCCTGGCGCTTCTCCTCGGTTTTCTTGTTTTTGTCGTTGATCTGTCGGCTCATCAGTTGCGATGATTCGTACCAGAACGTATAGTTACCAGTAAACACTTTGATCTTGGCACGGTCTACATCGGCCACATGGGTACATACCGTATCTAAAAAGTGTCGGTCGTGACTCACCACCAGTACAATATTTTCATAATCGGCCAGGAAGTTCTCCAGCCAGCCGATGGTTTCTATGTCCAGTCCGTTCGTAGGCTCATCGAGCAGCAAGATATCGGGGTTACCGAAAAGCGATTGTGCCAGCAGCACCCGCACTTTCATGTTGGAAGGAATATCTTTCATCAGGCTGCCATGCATCTCGTCTTTGATGCCCAGGCTGCTCAGCAAAGTAGCCGCGTCGCTTTCTGCCGTATACCCGCCCATCTCACCAAATTCCGCTTCCAGCTCGCCTGCGCGGATACCATCTTCCTCCGAAAAATCGGCCTTGGCATAAATGGCTTCGCGCTCATGCATTACTTCCCACATTTTTTTGTGGCCCATCAGCACCGTATTCAATACGGTGTAGTCATCGAACTCGAAATGGTTCTGCTTCAGGAATGACATCCTTTCTCCGGGCGTAATTTCTACAGATCCCTTGTTGGGTTCTATCTCCCCGCTCAGTATCTTCAAAAAAGTAGACTTACCGGCCCCGTTGGCTCCAATTACTCCATAACAGTTGCCCTTGATGAAATTGATGTTCACCTCATCGAACAATACCCTTTTACCATAAGCCAGGGTGATATTTCTTGCGCTGATCATTGCTTGCTTGATTTTTCCGGCGGCAAAATTAAGGGTTCACGGCCATAATCAATATCTTTAGCCATAACTTAACCCGTCATGAAAACGTTTGCTCACCTGTGCCTGCTGGCTCTTTGCCTCAGCCTGATGGCCTGCCGCAACAACCAGCCCGGTCAGCGCCTCGCCAAAGCCAGCCGCGAAAACAAAAACGGATGGATCTATGTACACCTGGAAGGTAGTCCCGCCGATATCGGCTACCAGCACGGTTATTTATTGAGTGATGATATTGATACCTCCATACAGGCTGTCAGTTACCTGCTGGCGCACGATACGCAGAAGGACTGGAGCTTCTATCGCAGCTGTGCCAGGGATTTTCTCTGGCCCCACCTCGACCGTGAATACAAAGACGAGATCAACGGCATTGTAGAAGGCTTGCAGGCACAGCACAAAAACTACGACAGTCTCGACATCACCGCATTGAATGCCGTTGAAGAACTGGCTTTTTATTATGTTCCTTCTTTGATGGAACAGGCGAAAGCCGGCAGTGGCAACAACAAAGCCCCCGGTAATTGCAGCGCTTTCATCGCCACCGGCAGTTATACCAAAGATGGTAAAATCGTTATAGGGCATAATAACTGGACCGAATACATCATTGGACAACACTGGAATGTGATTGCCGATATTGTTCCTGCCAAAGGCAATCATATATTGATGGATTGTATGCCCGGTTTCATCCACAGCGGCGACGACTTCCTCATCACCAACAACGGATTACTCATCACCGAAACCACCATCACCCAGTTCAAAGGCTTTGACACCACTGGCATCCCCGAATTTATGCGGGCGCGTAAAGCAGCGCAATACAGCAACAGCATTGACGATGTGGTAAGGATATTCACTACCGGTAACAATGGCGGATACGCGAACGACTGGCTCATTGGCGATACCAAGACCAATGAAGTGGCCAAACTGGAGCTGGGATTGAAACATTACCGTGTATGGCGCTCAAAAGATACGGCCATCATCGGTTCCAATTTCCCCAGTGATGAACAGTTGATCAAAGACGAAACCACATTCAACGTGAACGACTCAACCACTTCACCCAATGGCCGCAAATTGCGCATGGAACAATTGGTGCTGGACCTCAAAGGCAAGCTCGATATCGGCACTGCCCAAACACTGGAAGCCGATCACTTCGATGCCACACAGGGAAGAAAAGCCAGTAACAAATGCGTGGTATGCGGACATATCGATGAAGATGCCAAAGGTTGCAGCGAATGGGACCTTGCTCCTTACTATCCCATGGGCGCTGTACAAGGAAAAGTGACCACCGCCGCCTTGGCAGGCAAGATGCAACTCTGGGCGCATATGGGGCATCCGTGCGGACAAGACTTCATTGGTGAAACCTTTTACAAAGCGCACCCCGAATACGCATGGCAATCGAAGTACCTGAAAAACCTGCGCGCTTATCCCTGGACTTTATTCTCTGCAAAATGACCAAACACTGCTCTATGACAAAAACGCTTTTTACTGCCTTCTGCCTGGGGCTGGCTACGCTTGTGCAGTCACAGCCGCTATCGGGCACAGCTATCGACAGCCTGGTGCAACGTTCCATGAAAGCCTTCAACGTGCCGGGCATTGCCGTATCGGTGATCAAAGACGGCAAAGTAATTCATTGCAAAGGTTACGGCGTTCGTTCGCTGAACACCATGCAAAAAGTGGATGAGAACACCCTGTTCGGCATTGCTTCCAACAGCAAAGCATTCACTGCTGCTGCATTGGGCATACTGGTTGACGAGAAAAAATTGAAATGGGATGATAAAGTACGCGATTATATTCCCGAATTCAAATTGTATAGTCCCTTCGTAACCGAAGAATTCACCATACGCGACCTGCTCACGCACCGGAGCGGAATGGGCCTCGGCGCCGGCGACCTGATGTTCTTTCCCGATTCCAGTGATTTTACCCTGAAAGATATTTTATACAATCTCCGTTTTCTGAAACCTGTTTCCAGCTTCCGTACCAAATACGATTACGATAACAACCTGTACATCGTTGCAGGCGAAGTGGTGCACCGGGTGAGTGGCAAAAGCTGGGACGATTTTGTAACCGAACGCATATTAACGCCCCTGGGTATGACGCATACGGCTACTTCGTTTGAAAGGCTCCAAGACAAATCGAATGTGATCGATGGCCATGCACCGGTGGACGGCAAAGTGCAGGTGATCGCACGCAACACCATCCGGGAAAGCCAGGCCGCGGGCGGCATCAATTCCAGTGTTGCGGACCTGAATAAATGGGTATTAACGCAACTCTCACATGGCAAATATGGCGATCAGCAATTGTTTTCAGATATGGTGCATGAAGAAATGTGGACGCCGCAAACCATCATCCCCGTTCGCAATCCCGGCCCCTATAACACGCATTTTGCCTCTTATGGGTTGGGATTTTTCATCAGCGATGTAAAAGGATACAAACAGCTTAGCCACACAGGCGGGCTCGAAGGCATGGTAACACAAATTACCATGATACCCGAACTGAACCTTGGCATCATTGTATTGACCAACCAACAGGAAGGTGGCGCTTTCTCATCTATTACCAACCAGATCAAAGATGCTTATTTCAATATCAGTGGAACCGACCGCGTGAAAGAATATGCCGCTTCGCGGAACCAGATGCTTGCTTCGGCCAATCACCTGACCGATTCTATCTGGCATGAGATTGAAGTTACACAAAAAGGCAGTAATGGTAAGATGGATTTCAATCAGTATGCCGGTACTTACCGCGATGTATGGTTTGGGGATGTGATGATATCTGTTAAGAATGGCAAATACTGGTTCGATTCTAAGCGCTCTCCTAAATTAACCGGTGAACTCTTCCCTTATAAAGGCAACAGTTTTGTAGTGAAGTGGCGCGACAGGAGTATGGATGCCGATGCTTTTGTAAACTTTGGCCTCGACGTCAATGGAAAAGGCGCTAGCATTACCATGAAACCGATATCACCGCTGACTGATTTTAGTTTTGATTTCCAGGACCTGGAGTTTCATAAGATTAATTAATTCGTTCTTTACTCAGAACATTTTACATCGTCATCCCGAACATTTTACATCGTCATCCCGAGCAACGTCACCCTGAGCGAGCGAAGCGAGTCGAAGGGGCAGCCGAGGGATCTACCCGAGTGTTCAGCAGGTCCTTCGACTCGCTTCGCTCGCTCAGGATGACGTTCAGGGCATTACCATTCTGCTCTTGCTGAGGGGCTCGCTTCCAAACCAGTGAATTGAGATGCCTGGTACTTGTAATACGCAGTGATAGCAATCATCGCTGCATTATCGGTGCAGTATTCGAACTTAGGAATGAAGGTTTGCCATTTGTGTTTAACGCCCAGCTCCTGCAAAGCAGTCCGCAGGCCGCTGTTGGCACTTACACCACCGGCAATGCATACTTGCTTTACGCCGGTTTCCTGCACCGCTTTTTTCACCTTCTTCAATAAAATATTGATGATGGTATGTTGCACAGAAGCGCATAGATCATGCAGGTTTTGTTCTATGAAGCCCGGCTCCTGCTTTTGCAAAAAGTACAATACCGATGTTTTGAGTCCGCTGAAACTGAAATCCAGTTCGGGTATCTGCGGCTCGGCAAATTTGAAACGCAATGGGTCTCCCAACTTAGCGTATTTATCTATCAATGGGCCGCCAGGATATGGAAGTCCCAACAGTTTGGCTGTTTTATCGAACGCTTCTCCTGCTGCATCATCGATCGTTTCACCGATCACTTCCAGTTCCAGCGGACTTTTCGCCAATACGATCTGTGTATGTCCGCCACTCACCGTAAGACACAAAAAAGGAAAAGACGGCCGGTTCTCATCGATCAGGTTGGCCAGTACATGCGCCTGCATGTGGTGCACACCAATCAATGGTTTATTCAGCGATAAAGCCAGCGACTTGGCAAATTGGGTACCAACCAGCAGGCTGCCAATCAGGCCAGGCGCCTGGGTAAAAGCAACAGCATCTATGCTGGTTAAGTCAGGCGCGCCAGGAAAAGCAGTTTGCAAGGCCGAATGCACAACGGGTACGATGTTCTGCATGTGCGCGCGGCTGGCCAATTCCGGTACTACCCCACCGTATTTTTCGTGTACGGTTTGATTGGCAATATGGTTGGACAATATCTTTCCATCCACACATATTGCGGCAGATGTTTCATCGCAGGAAGATTCTATGGCGAGTATGGTAACCGGGCGCATGAAAAGTTAAAAGTTAAAACGCAAAAGTAATAAATGCCTGTTCATCCTGTGCATAAAACAGGGATCACATTAACTTGCAGGTTATATGAACCAGCTGCGCATACATTACTTACAGCATGTGCCTTTTGAAGGACCCGGTTATATTGAAACCTGGGCAAACAGCCATCATCATACACTTAGCTCCACACATTTGTTTGAAGATTTTCACTTCCCTTCATTGGATGCGTTCGACTGGCTTGTCATTATGGGTGGTCCGATGGGTGTTTATGAAGCAGCTAAATTCTCCTGGCTAAAAAAGGAAAAAGAATGGATACTGTCTGCCATTGAAGCAGGCAAAACGGTGATAGGCATTTGCCTGGGCGCGCAATTGATTGCAGCCGCCCTGGGCGCCAAAGTTTATCCGAACAAACAAAAAGAGATCGGATGGTTCCCTGTTTCATTAACAGCAGCCGCACAAACCCATGCGTTGTTCAAAGACTTCCCGCATTCATTTACGGTCTTTCATTGGCATGGCGATACGTTCGACCTGCCCAACCAGGCGCTGCACCTGATGCAAACAGGCGCTTGTGCCAACCAGGCATTCATTTATCAAAACAAAGTGATCGGATTGCAATTTCACCTGGAAGCCATGCCCCGCAACCTGCGACACATGATCGATCATGGAAGGGAGGAACTCGTACCGGGTGATTTTGTGCAGACCGGCGATGATATCCTTCATAAAGCCGATCAATGCAATTTGACCAATCAATTGTTGGCAAATTTGCTGGATAAATTAGTTGCTGCTTTCCCGCTTACTTAGTCCGGATGGCCACCACCGCATCCATGCGTGCTGCAATAGATGCCGGGATGATGCCGGAAATAATACCCAAAATGATACAAATGCTCAGGGCAAGCGCAATAATATTAGGTGCGATATAAATGGGAAAAGGAAGAATATTGCTCAATACCAACGACAGCACCCATACCAGCCCCAAACCAATCAATCCGCCGATGATGCACAAAAAGGCACTCTCTAACAGGAATTCAGTGAGTATGGTACTGCGTTTGGCGCCGATGGCTTTTTTCAGTCCAATCTGACTGGTCCTTTCCCGAACGGTTACAAACATGATATTGGCCACCCCAAATGCTCCTACGATCAGGCTAAGACCCGCAATAGCCCATCCACCGGCACTAACCTGGCCGAAGAATCCTTTTACCTGTTCGCTGAACGTAGCCACATCGTTACAAGAGAAATTGTCCTCATCGGCTGGACTCAACTTCCGTATCTGCCGCATCACCCCTACCAGTTCATCTGCCAACGCTGAAGAAACCACATTATTTTTCCCCTGCACCATGATGAACGGATTGCTGTAATCGGGATTATACACGCTGGTAAAATAGCGGTAAGAAACAATAAATGCCTTGTCATAGTCGAACCCGCCAACAAAACTTTGACCCTGTTTTTTGATCACTCCTACCACGGTAACCCTTTTGCCGTTATAGGAAATTTCGGCCCCTACTGCTTTTTCAGGGTTATGGAAGAGCTCTTCAGCCACCTGGTACCCTACAACAGTAGTGGGCGTGCCGCGCAGGAACTCCGCATCGTTGAGGTAACGGCCATAGGCGATATCGATGGTTTGGATATTGGTGAATTCCTCGGTTACACCGTAAATGTTTACGCTGTTCAATTGTTCTTCCTGGTACAATACGGTTACATTATTCGAAACGAACATAGAGGCATTGGCCGCCAGCTGACTTTTGACCTTGATGAATTTCATCTCTTCAATCTTCGGAGGCGGGCGCTTGATGTATTTCCACCAGGGGTAAGTGCCACCCTCCCCGCCGCCATAATTCCACTTGTCTATATAGATGGTATTGCTGCCAAAAGATTTGATGTCGTTCTGCACCTTGCGTTCCAGGCTGTCTACCGTAGCCAGCACGCCGATGATACAGAAAATACCAATGGTAATCCCGAACAGCGAAAGAAAGGTACGGAGCTTGTTCACCCGCAATTCCTGCATGGCCATGCGGAAACTATTCCATAAGATGCTTAATAATTTAAACATATTCCAAATGTAACCCGCTAATATTACTTGCGGAACTATTTTTATGTGGACGGTTTCTGTTTCTGGCTTACTTTTGCACCGATTACTTCAAACACAAACTAGCAGTATGACCTGGAAACAAGTCTTCACCTCTTCCATCGGAAAGAAACTGGTCATGGGTTTCACCGGTATTTTCCTCATCCTTTTCCTGATTGTTCACGTTGGATTGAATGCCACCATTTGGGCGAATGACGATGGCGAAATGTTTAACAAAGCGGCCCATTTTATGGGGGCTACCGTGGTTCCGAGGGTGTTGGAAGTAGGACTTTTCCTTGGCTTCTTTTTGCATATTATTCAGGGATTTATGCTTACTGCCCAGAATAAAAGCAAACGCCCGGTGGGTTATGCGGTAGACTATGGCAATAACGGCAGCAAATGGTACAGCCGCAGCATGGGCATCCTCGGTACCCTGGTGTTGTTGTTCCTCATCATGCACATTTATCATTTCTGGACGCCCAGCCGTTTGGGAGGTTGGTTTCAAATTCACGAACTCACCACCGTTACCTATAATGGCCAGGAATACCACAATCTTTTTAACGAAATGAAGATGGTGTTCACCAACCCGCTGATCGTGGTATTGTATATACTCGGTTGTTTGTCCCTGGCCTATCACCTGGCACATGGTTTCCAGAGCGCCTTCAGAACCCTGGGTGTACACAACAAAAGATACAACAACATGCTCACCGGCATCGGTTATGGTTTCTCCATCATCGTGCCCCTGGCTTTTGCCATGATGCCTGTTAGTTTTTATTTCAACTGGATCTGATGACGGGCCAAGACCTGTGAGCCCTTCACATATAGACAGCAACTGATTAAACCAATAAACTCTCTCGTATGTTTGATGCGAAAATTCCGGCCGGCGCTTTAGATGAAAAATGGAGCGATTACAAAGGCCATTGTAAATTGGTGAACCCTGCCAACAAACGCAAGTTGGAAATCATTGTTATTGGTACCGGGCTGGCCGGCGCATCTGCCGCCGCATCGCTCGGTGAAATGGGTTATAAAGTAAAAGCATTCTGCTTCCAGGATTCTCCCCGCCGTGCGCACTCTATTGCGGCACAGGGAGGTATCAATGCAGCCAAGAACTACCAGAATGACGGAGACAGTGTGTTCCGTCTTTTTTATGATACGATCAAGGGTGGCGACTACCGCTCCCGCGAAGCCAATGTACACCGCCTCGCCGAAGTGAGCGCCAATATCATTGACCAGTGTGTGGCACAGGGCGTACCCTTTGCACGCGAATATGGCGGATTGCTGAGCAACCGTTCATTTGGTGGTACACAGGTACAGCGTACTTTTTACGCAGCCGGACAAACAGGCCAGCAATTGCTGATCGGCGCTTACCAAGCGCTCGAAAGACAAGTGGCGCTGGGTACGGTGAAAATGTACAGTCGCCATGAAATGCTGGAGATCGTGAAGATCGACGGCAAAGCACGTGGCATCATTGCCCGCGACCTGGTAACCGGTAAACTGGAAAGGCATTTCGGTCACGCCGTATTGCTTTGCTCAGGTGGTTATGGTAACGTTTTCTATTTATCAACCAATGCCATGGGCAGCAACGTAACTGCCGCATGGAAAGCACATAAACAAGGAGCTCTTTTCGGCAACCCTTGCTTCACACAAATACACCCTACCTGTATACCAGTGAGCGGCGACCACCAGTCGAAACTGACCCTCATGTCAGAATCGCTGCGTAACGATGGCCGTATATGGGTGCCCAAAGAAAAAGGCGATAACCGCAAACCCAGCGATATCCCCGAAGACCAAAGAGATTATTACCTGGAGAGAAGATACCCTGCTTTTGGTAACCTGGTTCCACGCGACGTGGCATCGAGGGCTGCCAAAGAAAG
This sequence comes from Mesotaenium endlicherianum, assembly GCA_009602735.1. NCBI lineage: Eukaryota > Viridiplantae > Streptophyta > Zygnematophyceae > Zygnematales > Mesotaeniaceae > Mesotaenium > Mesotaenium endlicherianum. The sequence goes on along the minus strand of WELA01004545.1, from coordinate 29,102 downwards.
ATGTGATGAAGGATACGGTGTAGGTTCTTCCAAACAAGCCGTGTACCTCGATTTCGCTTCAGCTATTGAACGCTATGGCCGTACCGAAGCCAACAAACATGGCGATGACCATGCCAGCCTGGAGCACATCATTGCATTGGGTAAAGAAGTAGTGAAAGAAAAATACGGTAACCTTTTCGACATGTACGAAAAGATCACCGGTGAAAACCCTTATGAAGTGCCGATGCGTATTTACCCTGCGGTACACTATACCATGGGTGGATTATGGGTTGACTATGAACTGCAGACTTCCGTTCCCGGCTTGTATGCTTTAGGAGAAGCCAACTTCAGCGACCACGGCGCCAACCGCCTGGGAGCATCAGCGCTGATGCAGGGCCTGGCAGATGGCTATTTCGTCATTCCTTATACCATTGGTAACTACCTGGCCGAAGAGATATACAGCAAAGCGGTGGGTACCGATCACCCTGCATTCGTGGAAGCAGAGAAAACTGTATCGGATCGCATTCACCAGTTGATGAACATCAAAGGAAAGCAATCTGTTGAAAGCTTCCACAAGCGCCTGGGTAAGATCATGTGGGAGAAATGCGGTATGGCGCGCAACAGCCAGGGACTCACAGAAGCCATCAGCGAAATACAGACGTTGAAGAAAGAATTCTGGAGCGACCTGCGCATCCCTGGTGATATTAATGAAATGAACCCCGAGCTGGACAAAGCCAACCGTGTAGCGGATTTCATTGAGTTGGGCGAACTGATGTGTAAAGATGCTTTGCTACGGAATGAAAGCTGCGGCGGCCATTTCCGTGAAGAGTACCAGACACCCGATGGAGAAGCCCTGCGCGATGATGCCAACTACATGTATGTAGCGGCATGGGAATACAAGGGCGATCATAACTGGGACCTCCACAAAGAGCCGCTCCATTATGAAGTGATTAAACCTACTCAACGTAACTATAAATAATTCGGCAATTTGGCAATCAGGTAATTCGACAATGTAAGGAAGAATGCAGAATCAGGCTGAAAATATCATTCTTAAAAAGACCATTGAGTTTTCACTCAATGTGATTGAGTATGTTGAATTGCTGGAAGAAAAGAAGAAATACGTTATTGCCAAACAATTATTAAGATCTGCTACTTCCATTGGTGCATCAGTACATGAAGCGCAGAACGCAGAGAGTAAAGCAGATTTTATACATAAATTTAAAATTGCAGCCAAAGAAGCTGAGGAAACCCAATACTGGTTGACGCTTTGTCAGGAAGCTAAAACTTACCCCAGCTGTGACGATTTAATGTATCTGTTGCATGAAATAGATAAAATAATTACAAAAATTATTTCTACAAGCAAAACAAAAGAATTGTCGAATTAACTAATTATCGAATTGTCAAATTGAATCACATGGAACATTATAGTATGAATCTGAACCTGAAGGTTTGGAGACAAAAGAACAACAGCGAGAAAGGCGGTTTTAAGATGTACCGGGTGGAAAACATTTCTTCTGAAATGAGCTTCCTGGAAATGTTCGACGTGCTGAACGAGCAACTGGTTCATGGCGGCGAAGAGCCTATTGCATTCGACCATGACTGCCGCGAAGGTATTTGTGGTACCTGTTCTATGTATATCAATGGTAAGCCGCACGGTCCCTGGCAGGCCAATACTACCTGTCAGCTGCACATGCGCGCTTTCAAAGACGGCGATACCATTGTAGTGGAGCCCTGGCGTGCAGGCGCTTTCCCTGTGATCAAAGATTTGATGGTAGACCGCAGCGCTTTCGACCGCATCATACAAGCTGGTGGTTATATCAGTGTGAATACCGGTAATGCCGTAGATGGCAATGCCATTCCTATTGCCAAAGACAAAGCCGATGCTTCTTTTGCAGCAGCTATGTGTATTGGTTGCGGAGCTTGTGTGGCCGCTTGTAAAAACAGTTCGGCCATGTTGTTCCTCAGCGCTAAGGTATCGCACCTGGCATTGCTGCCACAGGGAGAACCGGAGCGCAAGAGCCGTGTACTGGATATGGTGGCGCAGATGGATAAAGAAGGATTCGGCGCTTGTACCAACACCGGCGCTTGTGAAGCGACTTGTCCGAAAGAGATTTCGCTTAGCAATATCGCCCGCCTCAACCAGGAATACCTGGTGGCAAGTCTCACTGCAAACAAATAAATACACTTTGCACTACCATAAAAATAAAAAGCCGCATAATTCTTATGCGGCTTTTTATTTTTGACCATCACTGATCTGATTATGGCCAATACTTATTTCGGTTTCAAGGAATTTATGGTTTACCAGGAGCACTGTGCTATGAAAGTATGCACCGATGCGTGTTTATTCGGTGCCTGGCTGGCCGATAAAGTACAAACAGGCGCTCTTGGCGAAATCAAGAGCGCGCTGGACATTGGCCTCGGAACAGGTGTATTGAGTCTGATGCTGGCGCAGAAATGTGACGCCGTTATTGACGGGGTGGAGATAGACGAACTTACCATCCGGCAAGCGCTGAGTAATTTCCGTACCAGTCCCTGGGAAAAAAGACTGAATGTTTTTCATCAAACCATACAACGGTTCATGCCGGCACAATCGTATAACCTGGTATTTTCCAATCCTCCTTTCTTTGAACAACACCTGAAAAGCAGCGACAGTAAAAGAAACCTTGCTTTACACAGCGAAGAACTGAAGCTGGATGAATTGGTTACCTCTGCAGACCGCTTATTGAAACCTACCGGGCACTTTGCCGTATTGCTTTCTTATGCAAAAACAGCAGCATTCATTCGCATGGCGGGCGATCATGGATTATTCCTGCACGATGCCGTGACCGTTAAACAAACGCCTGCACACCAGCCTTTCAGGTCCATGCTGCTTTTTGGTAAAACGCAGGTCAGCGCCCCCGGCTCAACTACCATAACCATTAAAGAGGGGGATGAATACACAGCGCCATTCGCCACGCTGCTGGAAGATTATTACATTAATCTCTGATCAGTGGGCAGCATAATCGCTCAGGTACATAAAGCCTGATGTCAATTGTCCCTTTTGCAAGATGGTGGCCTTTTCAATAAGCGCGCTCCCACCCTTTCTCACATCATCGAGCACATATTTAATTAACTGTTCGCCAAAAAATTTGCTGGCATCGCGGGGTAATTCGTTGGGAAGGTTACCTACTGCCATCACATCTACACTTCCCAGGAGGTAAGGCACAGTTTTGGCGCCTGTACGCTTGTCTACACCGTATACGGGCGATTCAATGGTGGCGTCGCCCAAGTTGCAGGGTACACTCCCATTTTTATCGTCAGTGATATCAGCGATTGTTTGCAAGCGGAAATCGGGCCGTTGCAGGTCTTCCATGGAAAAAAGGCGTGGTATCTGCTGGTCCCAGTAAATACCATTCATCAAAATATCGGTATGCGCCAGGTATTGATTAAATACGCACTCGTAGGAATCGGGGTGGGTATGGAATTCAGTTCTGTCATAAGTGCCATTTTGCCGGTTGTGGTAAAGATCGGTGCCTTTGAGGTGAACATATACCGGATAATCGAATTCCTGGCGCAGGTATTCGGCAGGTTCAGCTTCCTGTACATCGAGCAGGTTCATGATTTCCAGGATACCATGCGCCACGCGGCCTGTTCCGGTTACGGCAATTTTAATATTTGGCAGTTTCATACCGAAATAGGTATGGATGAGTTCGCGGTAGTCATGCACTTCCCTTACCCTGCCCAATTGGTACGCGCCGGTACGGTTGCCGTAGGCCATAATGCCGTTGTGCGCGCCCACGATGCCGGCAAAAAAGCCGAAGCCAATGATGCGCTGACCGTCTTTGTGTTCCAGGCATTCGTAATCGATGAGGGTAATGTGCCGGTCAACCATGGCATGCATCAGCGGCTGGTTATAGGCTTGTTTTTTCTTCGTATGGGAGAAGAAAAAGTAGGTTTTATTGTCGATCAGCATGTTCACCGGCACTTCCTTGATGCCGAATAAAACATCGCAGGCCGAGAGGTCTTCCGTTACTTCGATGCCCGCCTGCCGGTACTCTTCATCGCTGAAACAGCGGTGGGGCGAAGATTGTACCAATATGGACAGGCCGGAAAAATGTTTCACCAGCCATTTGCACTGGCCCGGCGTAAGCGCCACCCGGTTATCCGAAGGAACTTTTCCCTCTCTAATAAGTCCGATGACAAGCATTGGTTTACATTTGCAGGCAAGATAAGAGATATGAATTATTTCGAGTTATTTGATATCCCGGTGGCTTTGCAGGTGCCTTCAGCAGGACTCAGTGACAAATACTTTGCCCTGCAGAAAAAATACCATCCCGACCGCTTTGCGCAGGCGCCGGAAGCCGATCAATTGGAGGCCCTGGAACTGTCTTCCCAGGTAAACAAGGGCTTCAGGATATTGAAGAACCCGGAAGAAACCATACGTTATGTGTTACAGTTGAAAGGTTTATTGCAGGAGGAGGAGAAATACGAGCTATCGCCCGCTTTTCTCATGGAAATGATGGAGTTGAATGAGCTGGTTATGGAAGCCGATGGAGATGCCGGTGCGCTACAATCCGTAACCAGTGCAATTGATCAGTTAAAAAAAGATATCTATGAACCTGTTAAAAAAATTATGGCAAATTATCAGGAGGGTGTTACTTCCGAAGAAGAGTTGTTGCAAGTGAAGGAATACTATTTTAAAAAAAAGTACCTGGACAGGTTAACATCATCCCGGGCATAACTTACACGTCATCCCGAGCGCAGCCGAGGGATCTTTCAAAAGATTTTGCTCATACCAATTCCTTACGTAATATTGCACCCCATTCCCAAGCCCAGATGGCGGAACTGGTAGACGCGCTAGACTCAAAATCTGGTTATCGCAAGGTAGTGCAGGTTCGATTCCTGTTCTGGGCACTCAAACAAAATATGAAAAGGTTGTAAATCACTGATTTGCAGCCTTTTTTGTTTTTAAGGTCTGTCGATTTCTACCTCATTTTACCGCATTCTCCCACTATTGTTGACAGAAAAATGACAGACCAAATGACAGACTTTTTTGGGAGGAAAAATGCTTCTAAAACAGCTACCCACCAAGCATTACAATCACGCCGAAATTCACGCCTGTATGGCATTTCATCAACTTGCTATGACAGATTGCCGGTGACGAAAGCGCAGTGCGATCCGAGTAGCTTTTCAAATTATTTTCTGTCTGTTTTTGACAGACTTTTCCCGCTTTTTACCGGCGGAAAAAAAACGTGTTCGCAACTCCATAATAAGTGGCGTGAATTGCACGATGAGGTACACAGATTGAACGGAGATTATATGACCTTTAAAAACGTGCAGTTATGAATTTGTTGAAGATTCCGAATAAAAAAGGAGATAAAATATTCTTCTATTATGATCTGGGGCGGGAAAAAGGTCAACGACCTTCTACCGGCATTTTTATTTACAAGCGTCCAAAAGACCAAGTGCAAAAAAATCACAATGTGGAAGCACTGAAATTGCTGGAAATTAAAAAGGGACAAGCCATTATAGAACAACAAGCCATCGGCACCCCGTATATTCCCCAACATAAGTTTAAGGCCAATTTCCTGGATTTTTATGAAGAATACGTGAAGAACCACAAGTCTGAGGATAACAGGCACCTGCCATGCAGCCTTGCAAAGTTCAAGAAGTTCATAGGCAGGGATTTTATCGCTCCGAAGGAAATAACGGAGGATTTTTGTAAGCGGTTCCGAAAATATCTTTTAGACTGTTTAACTGGCGAAACACCTCAAAACTATTTTGCCCGGTTTAAATGGGTGGTCAATGCCGCGACAAAAGAAAAATACTTCCTTGAAAATCCCGCGGAAAATGTAAGTGCTACCGCTAATCCATCGGTAGCGCTAAAAGAAATTATTGAAGTGGAAGATTATCTTGCCTTGCTGACTACTCCTTGCCACAATGAAGAAATCAGTCAGGCGTTTATTTTTTGTCTTTACACGGGTTTGCGTTGGATAGATGTTTCGCAATTGAAATGGGCGGATGTCAAGGACAGTTCATTAACAACAAGATTAATCCAAAGCAAAACCGGACATCCTGTTGTTATCACCCTGCATCCGATTGCGCAAAAGATTTTGAAAGTACAAAAAAATAAAGCGACGAATAATGCCACAGTTCCCGAATTAGTATTTGCGCTGCCAACTGCAAATGGAGCCAACAAAATGTTAGGGATATGGGCAACTGATGCTGGGCTAAATAAAGCAATAACCTGGTCATGTGCCCGGCTAAGTTTTTCTGTTCTCTTGCAAGATAAAAATGTTGACAGCGCAACAGTGGCATATTTGTTAGGTCACACTACCACCAAGCAGGTAAACAGAGTTTATAAGCGGCATCGTCCAAAAGATCAGCAGGCAACTATCAGCAAGCTTCCATCGCCGGACGCCCTGCCCTATTTCTTAACCTTAGGCGACTGAAAACTTATCGCATTCAGCAAAGGGGAAGATTCACCTGACATCATTTTGTCAAGATCTTCCCTTTTATAATAACCACTGTTATTCTTAAATAAAAGAAACTCCTCACACCGCTTTGCCAGTTGTGTTCTTCCCAGATTACAATATATCTGCGCTTCTTCAGGTTTCAAATAAGGTTTGAAACACAAAGCAATAGCTTTCATCATTATTCTTTCGTCACCTCTTTCCATAACTATTAGCTATATAATTCTAGAATCTTCACTAAACAGCAATACAATTATTTTCGCACTCAGTATGAAATGCTACACGTTAGCAATACATTTTTCGGCATTTCGCTCGATAGTTTTCCTTTAATAGAGTACAAGTTGACCACCTACGCCATGTAGATCACGTTCTTATAATCTCTTCCCTTTTGAATTTCTTACACGATTTTTCGGCAGAAGGCTTTCTCCAGCTTTCTTTTTTGAAAGAAGTGGATTGTCTGATTTTACTTTCTTCGATAGCAATTTTTCTGAACCTGAGTTCATTGAAGGCTTTGATTCTACAATGGGCAATTTCATCACCTTCCCGATACGGTCGAGGACAATTCCTTTAATTGATTTTGCAAGTTCAAATAACTCCCTTGCCTCATCAATTGTTGGAAGTTCTGCAGAGTGTGGATACCTGATTACAACGGCAAACGTATCCAGTCTTTTTTCATCGATTGAATCAAAAACTCCGTCGAACTTACCGCATTCAACCAAGAGGTAAGAAATATTATGGGTACGCTCCGGCTCAATTCCGTTTGCTACAAGAAAAGCTTTCAGATTTTTTTCTACAGATTGCTGGCAGTGAAAGCACGCAGTATCCAATATATAGGGTTCAATTTCAATCAGTCGCTGTGCACTAACGAGATCATGTTCGGCTATTTCCAGCCAGTCACGTATATATTTTTCTGTTTCCGGAGTCATAGGAAAACACCTTCGCGGAAGGCAGTTTGAATAATGTGTCCTGGGAGTTGTTGATCAATCTTTGCCTCACCTTCACTTTTCATTAATACGTCTACCGGAGCATGGATTGCCCTGACGAGATCCCGGTTGAGTTTGGCAAGAATATTCAGTCTCTTCTCACGGTCCATCTTCTTTTTAGTGATGACAAGGAGATCATAATCACTTTGTGTATCTGCTGTACCTTTCGCTTGTGAGCCAAACAAAAGGATACGCGAATCCGGCAGCGCGGAAAACACTGTAGTGCGAATAATATTATAAGTCTCTTCTTTTGTCATGCCAGATCGGATTTGAATCCGGGACGAAGTTAATAAATATTGTTTTCTTTATTATTGAACTTATTATCAAGCATTTAATTCCCAAAACAGATGTCAATACACCTCCTGCACCAATTTCTTCACATCTTGCTTATTATAATAAAGGGTCCCTCCGACCTTTTTCACACGTATTTTCCGTGCAATCCGCAGTGACACTAGCTTATTTACCGAACATCCAAGAATCAGCCTCACATGCTTAGTCTTATACCCTTCCGGTGATTCCGGTATTTGCCGCATCGCCTCACTGATTAACTGACGCAAATCAGCAAGCAACCCATTTCTAAAAACAAGAAGGTCATCCTTCGTTACAATATCAATTCCCATATTGCCTCCTTATAGCTTGTTGAATTTAATGGTGCTGTTCCCTCCAAAATCCGGATGGTATTGAATATAACCAAAGACATCCAGGTCATGAATAACGCGGTCATAGGTTGAACGGGCGCTTATTTTCGCCAGTTGCATGATCCTCGTCCGATTGAGCAGAAGAAGATCACAGGCTCCGGCAGCCTGAAACTCACTCAGCATGGCCAGGTATACGCTGATGTGCGCAGTGGTGATCCGGGGATCATCCTCAATCGTCTCAAAAAACGCGGTCAAGCTCATTGCTTAAACAGGCCGGGCTTACGGTTTGCCTTTGTTCGTTTGGTAAGTAGTTTGCCGCCCTTCGCCCCGGTATCTGTTGGTACCCCACGATCACTTTTTATCAGTAGTTTGCGTTCAGCGTTGATCCTTTTTTCCATCCAGCGGCTCTGAAGGAAGCGGTGCGCCTCGTCAAAACGGATGGGCGCCTGGTCCACCATAAGATAGAACCGCTGGGCCAGTTCGTACTGTGATTTCAAGGCAGCCAGTTGCGGAATCATCACTTCAAGAGCAGTTCCGGCCCAGTGCCTGAAACGAAATACACCATCCGTATCAATCTCAATGATTTGTTGGAAGAGTTCCCCAGCCCTTGTCGCATTAATATCTACCCCATTCAAACCAGCCTCACGCGCCATCCACAATCGCTCCCAGTTAATTGTGCCCATGGCCTCGTCGAGTACCTCCATGCCTGCTGGAACCGAAGGCTTTTGCTTAAGCACCGCTGTATAGTAGATGCAGTCATAGAGTCCACGGTCCCCTTTGGTACAATGGATCCAAAACTCACAGGGCACATCCGCAATGGACATGGCATGTCTGATTTCAAACTGTGCCGGCGAGAAGCAGGCATAGGCCGCAAGCCGGCTCCGGATCGAAGGCTCGCAACCCAATGATTCCAACCGGGTCGCGAGCTGCTCTATGTTTTTCTCGCTCATATCCCACGTTTATGCGATGCCCTGACTTTTCCCCTGGCGCACGCGATTTTTAGGAAGAAGATTATGCTCATTTACTTTTGGAGGGAGCAGATCTTTTTTTTTATTGACAGTGGCCGCTCCCTCTTCAGCCAAAGTTGTAGGTTGCTCTTGTTTCTTTGTGGGTTGCGTCTCCTCGGCATTGTGCCCCGTCATTTGCTCACCGGCTTTCATTGCTGTTCCTTCTGCTTCTCGTTTCTGGTCCACCGGCGCCTTGCCATACCTCGTTTCCTGCTTCGCGCCCGGAACAAAAAGTTTGCTGCCTTCCTCCCCATACATTTTCAGCGTTTTATATTTTGGGTCAGCAGTGATCTGTACAGGTATTTCCTTTCCTCCTTTCAGCAAGGTGGCAGCCGTTAGGTCACCACGCTGCAAAGACCGTATTAAGTCTTCCATCTTTTCCGGGTTACCCATTTCTTTGAGCTCCAGTCTGCTGATGGCGTCTTTCAGGTCAAATCCGTAATGCTGGTTGAAATACTGCATTTTATTGTTACCGTACTCATCACGTTCGCCGAAATCCAGTTTTAGCCAGGCTTTATAACGGTCACCTTCTTTCGGCGTCACTTCTTTGTACACGCTTCGTCCGTTCAGCAAGTTATTCGCCTCGCGCAAATCGATGCTTTGCCCCTTGTTGTTGATGAAGAAAGTTTGCGTTGCGTGAATTGTCTGACTCTTCAGAGTGGCCTCATACTTGTTGAAGAAATACATGTCATTGCCTTCCTGCGAGGACTTCGCAAAATGCAGGACAAACGACAATTGATCTTTTCCTAATGTCTGGTTGTCCTGCAATTGGAAAACTGCCTTCCCCTCTCTCATGTTCTTTTCGAGCTCGGGAAATACTGCTTCGGTGAATCCTGCACTTTTTAATTGGTTTTGCAGGTACTCAAGATTTTTCTGTGTCATAGGAATTGTTTTATGTTGATGATTAATTAACGATGGTGCTATTTTTCCGGATAATACATCAGGTATCTGTTTTTCCATAGGCCCACCTGACCAGTGCCGCTCCATGATTTGTTTCGCCCACTCATGCCCGCGCTCGTTGAATGTGGACACAACGGAAAGCTGTTCAAGCAGGTAGTCAAGTGTGGAGTGCTCTATTTTTGCCTCTATGTTTTCAAATGCGGCACTATCCACACCCAAGTCAGGAAACACTAGGTTCCAGTCATAACTGTCCATCAATTGCTCTAATTCTGCCGCCTTGTAATTGAACTGTACATCGCCGTAGTAGCTTAAGACCTTTTCATCATCGATCTCAATACTCGAAAATGATCTTCCCTGACGGAGTTCATCCCGTGCATGGTCACGCACATAAGTCAGGAGTGCTTCCACTGGCAGCAGTGTAACCTCCTTTTCCTGTCCGTGGTTAAACCACTGAAAATCTGCCGCTTTGTTAGCCGAGTCAAAATAATTAAGATCGTATACGGAAAGAAGTTGTATCTCACTGTCGAAGGCAAGCCAATCTTTACCATCCTGTAGTGCGTTGGCAAGTGACTGAACGATCCGGGGTATATGCGCTGAAGTAATATGCATAGTAAACTATTTAAGCAGTGTTGCGTTAATAAGAAATTTGTTAGGGACGCTTACAAGGAGTTGTCTGCTACTACCCTTTTCTTGTACAAGAATCTGCAATGCCTGGCCCCGAGTAAGATCCGTTTTAGGGAGAATGATCACGAGCAGCCCGGATTGTCTCTCGCGTACAACTGGTACTTCCATTTCTGTCAGCAGGATGGATACATCACGGGATTGTACTGCGCGCCTTTTACTAGAACGTCCGCCTGCTACCGCCGCTTGAACGCCGCCAATCTCATAACCAAGTGATGATTGATTACTGATACGCAGTTTAAGTGCGATCTGTTCACCATTCGTATAGATACCCGGAACATGTAAAACCACATTTCCAGCCGCATACTTGATTCCATGCAAGCTGCTGCCTGCCTGTTTCGCACGTAGTGCGAAGGCCGTGAGCAAAGTATCCTTCAGGATATTGTCGTGAATGCCCAGATCAATCGTCAATATTTTTGGTGAAAGGGCGTACCATACCAGGAATGAATACAATTTGCCATCGGAAGTAATCACAGTTAGGTTGGTGGTATCGGCAAACGCGGAATCAGCCTTTACGCGAAGAACAGTAGCCGTTGATTTTTGAACGATGATTCGTTCACTGCCGCGGTCAACGGAATGAATGGATGAAGGGAAAATCAGGCTGACGGTTCTGTTAGCAGTCACTTCGAGATTCCTGGTGGGCATCGTGGATTGACCTGCCGCAACAAGACCAGACATCAGTAATGATATGACTGCAATGATTTTCATTTTATAAGCCGTGGTTATCCTGAAGCAATACTTTGTATCCCGCTGTGATGGTCACCCGCACCTGTTTGACTTTTTTTGACAGCAGGCTCTTCGCCGCATTAATACCCGTAGCGGCAGCCTGCGTTTTCAGGGAAAAATCCAACCCGGCAAGTCCGGTCGATTGAATGGCATGGTCCGCCGATTCTTTGAGTACATCTGTTTGCAAAGAGCCGGGCACATAAATGCCTTCGATGCCATCCATATCATAAACCGACAGTGACACCGGTATCAGGTTATCTTTCCAGCGAATGGAAGATATCTGTATGCGTAATCGTTCGCCGGCGAGGTTAGCTACGCCAAACACCGGGGTACCGGCAGGCAGTCGCGTGCCGTTGACAGCAATGGGCATGCTCAATTCCAATCTGACCACAGCGCCATTTTGCGCCACCTGACTGGTCATCATGACCGCAGGAATGACAGAGCCAGCGGCGGCTCCTTTTTCATCACCATAAAATGAACTCGTCTTTTTCGCAGAACTTGACTTGCCGAAAAAAGTTTCCTGGCTTTCCTCCGTTGCGGATACGGTAGTTCCTTGCTGCTCGCGAGTAGTAGCCATTGCTTTTCCAGGTCGCTGAACCTCTAAAAGCTTATCTAGTGTGGCATTGATGGCGTCCATTTCAGGATCGCGGGCCGGCTCCTCCGTCGCACGTTTTAGCGGATGAGTCTTTAGGGATGGTACTTGTTCTGTTACAACATAATCATCCCTTTTGACTTCAGTCAATTGCCGGCGAATTTGCTTGATCTTTCCGGCAAGAGCTTCGTCATCATCGGAGGGCGCGGAAGCCCCTGTCCTTACATGATTAATGTTACCTGAACTAGTCTGATCATTACCACCCCTGTTCGGGTCCATTCTCAAACGCTCCATGCGCTTCATGGAATCTTGAGAAGCCACTGCATAGAAACTAAGTTTATCCCTTAGCGAATCTTTTTTTAAGCGTGCTGGCGGCAGCAGGGTATTCAATCCTCCCCTTTTTAGTTCCACATAGTCCGATCCCCCGCCTCGGGCAAAAATCAACCAGATCACGCCGCAAAACACGACCAGCATCAGCACTACAAAACTGGCAAATCTGACTTTCGCTTTTTCAATTTTGAACTGTCTCATCTCTCTTCAATTTTTAAATCCTTGTTTTCGAGTGTTTCCCATTTTTCAATCAGGAATCCGTGTGGGTTGTGATCACTTCTCGCAACGCTGCGTAAATAGCCCTGGGTTATGAGGCTGCGGGTGACACTGCTGGTAGACCGGATGATCAGCAGCGTAGCGTAACACCTAAAGGCAAAGGGTTCCATGGTGGTATTCACCTGTACGCTGTCCACAGTGATCTGTTGACTCACATTTCCAGAGATCACACCGGCGATGTACCCGGACTCTGCGAGGTCATCATACTGCTTCTTGGCAGAACCATCTGACAGATACAGTGCTTTTCTGATGGTGTTCGCAATTGCTTTTTCATCTGGGTCAAGCGAAAAAAAAAGCTCGTGAAATCGGGCAACATGGTCCCTCGCTTCCACGGCAATATTTTCCCTGCGACTGACAGCGAAGACTTCCGCCGCCCGTCCGTTGCTTAGGACATAAACTTTCTCCTGAGCATTCGCAGAAAGAACTGCATTCTGATACAGGGCGTACAAACTAACACATACACTGCCCGACACGACCAGAAGCATCAACAAGCGCATGGCACGAAAAGCCGTATCAATATTTTGCGTAGGCTTGAACATTTATTTTCCTGTTAGTTTGTCTTTGAAATAGCCGTTGGATACACCGTTATCAGTCATGCTGTTGCTCATACGGGAAGCTTGGTCACCAAAACTATCGGCACTGATACTGGAGCTCGCGGCGTTAGATGTTGCTTTACCCGCAGTACTAACAACAGAACTCACTTTATGCAGCAATGCATTACCACCACCCGCATTCACGATGTAGCCAGCCACAGAAGGCACCGTACAATAACCTACGATTGCGATCAGCAGAAAAGCCATATAGGCCCAGTCTGTCATAGTGAGAGGTTGACCGGGGATGGGCACGCTAAACGTATTACCCGCAATCATGTTCTCCTGCACTTTGGCGATGATGGCACCGAAGAGGTTGGCCACCGGCAACCACAAAAAGACATTGATATAACGTGCCAGCCATACCGTGACTAGGTGCTGAAAACCATCGTAAATGGAAAGTCCAAACACGATCGGCCCAATAATAGCCAGCACGATCAGATAAAACGTACGAATGGTGTTGATGAGCAGTGCAATCGTCTGAAAGACAAATTCCAACACCTGTTGGATGGCGGCCCTGATCCAGTTGGCAGGATTGAGTGCACCTAAGCCTGAAGTACTATTGTCTTGTAACTGCAGGTATCGGTAGATTGCTTCGTTCGATCCTTTGACCATCTGCGCAGTTCCTTTGACAGTGGGTTGCAGGACACCATTGATCAGATCGATCACCGAGGGAAAGACCAGGATGCAAAAGCCCAGGACAAAAGGGCGCATCAGACCATATACATCAATGGGCTCTGCGCCAGCAATGCTTCTCCAGACGCGTGAGCCGATATACCAGAGTGCCCCAAATCCACCAATCAGCCGAGCCGATCCAATGAGTCCCTTGCACATCGGCATCATATCTTTGTACAATTGGTCCAATATGAATTGCAAGCCTTCTCCATTAGAGATGCTTTGCGCACTCGCTAGCAGTGGCAAACCAACAACACATAATAACCCGACACACTTTTTCATACACTTCATTTCTATCTATTGTCCATACAATCGCCGCATGGCTTGCACATCTCTTTTCTGTTGCGCTCTGCGAACCGCCACTGATGTTTGATCTTTCACCAATTGTCTTAAAGCCGCGAGCTGAACATCGGATTTCGCCGCCAGCCCTTCGATCGCCGACAAGCGCTCTGCATCACTCATCCGTAAAGCTTCCGGCTTGGTTAGTAGTTGTAACTGGTCCAGTTGATCCGACACTGCTTCCGCAATCTTCTGGTAAGTACGCTGTATATCTGTTAGCTCTTGCACTGTAAACAAACCCAGGGGCCGCATCTGTTCTAACCACCGCCGGTACTCCTGCTCGATCAATCCATGATTGGCGAACAGTCTCTGTAAAGCAGGGCTGCTTTTTACTCTCTCACTGACCTGCAAAAGCCCGTCCAGATAAGCATGGTGCAGGTCGTAATTACCCCTCGCCGCATCGCGAACGCTATTATAGCCCTTGGTAAGGGTTTGATAACCTTGCTTCATTTGTTGGAGCATCAGCTTCAGCTGTGCAAGTTTTTCCAGGTTCAGTTTCAGCTGCTCCATCTCCTGTGATTGAGAGAACCCGGCTACCGAGAGCAACTGAATCACCATTAGCGTTATGATCTTTTTCATTGGATACCGTGTAAGCGTTTGACAAATTGCAGATCGGCCCGCATACGGGTTTGATTGGCGATGATGTCCAGTTGTTGCCGGTTAAGCGCTTGAATACTCGTCAGGCAATGACCCATCGCCTCTTTGAGGGTTTGTATCATACAGAGTCGTTCGCCGTCTTTCATGGAGAGCGAACTGGTGAGCACGGTCTGCAAGGTTTGTAGTATCTCCATGCTCGTATTTAGGAGTGCATCATACTGTGGCTTGACATTGACCTCTTTACCCAGTCTGCCGTATTCCAGGACAACCTCTTTCTGCATCGAGAGTATCTTCTTTACCTGTGCGCTACCAGCGATCACTGGCTTTACTCGCCGCAGTTCTGAAAAATACCCGTCATAAAGCGTAACCAATTGGTGCTGCCAGCCCGTGATCTCTGCGAGTTTTGTTTTCGACAGCGCCTGCTCTGCCGCCTGCGCTGCTTGTTGCATGACGAGCGTCTCATTTTGCAGTTTCTGGACTTTCAGGTCAATCGCTTTGATAGCTTTGCTGATGATAAGCGACACCGGATCGAAGGATTGTGCATCCAGTGTGCCGGCCATAAGACACCCCAACACGATCAATACTGCATATTTTTTCATGGTTGCTTTTTTAATTGGTTAATGATTTGATCCCCGCTTCCATACTGCCGCAGTTTTCGGCAGCCAGGCTTACCCGCAGTTTTTCTCTTTCCTCCGTGGTGTAAGCCAGGTATTCTTCCGGAGATACTTCCACACGGTACACTTTACTGATCTTTCCGCCAAGCGAGATAAAAACTTCCTTGTATTTTCTAATCGGATCGTTGGCTTTATTAACGGAGAGCACAAGTGCTTTTTGCTTGTCTGTCAGGCCCAATAATTTCTGAATATCATCGAACCGGTTTTCATACTTAGACTGGTCCAGCAGAATAATGCAGTCGCTATTATTGATAATGGTTTCCTTAACGATGGGAGAAGAGATAACATCGTCAATTTCTTGGGTTACTATGATCGCTTCGCCCGAGAACTTTCGCATCGTCTTATACCTTTCTTTCAGGTAATTTGCCATTGTATCCTTCATGAACTGTTTCCAGGCTTCTTCAATCAGCAGTTCTTTCAGCACACCTGGGAGCTGCCGCATCTTGGAAACAAACATTTCCATGACGATGATGGCAACAACCGGGTAAAGGATCGGGTGATCTTTGATATTATCCATTTCGAAAACAATGAACCGTTTGTGAACCAGGTCTAGGTTTTCTGTGGCATTCAACAGAAAGTCAAACTCACCTCCTTTATAAAAAGGGCGTAGCACATACAAGAAGTTATGAACATCGAAATCTTTTTCCCTTACATGGTCTCTTTCCAGAATTGCTACATACTCGTCCGCCAAGAATTCATAGAAGCTGTTAAAGCAGGCAAACTTTATATTGGTGTCATAGTATATTTTCAATGCTTTTGACAATGCCACGTATTCTGTTCTGGTAAAAGGGTCATTCTCTTTTTTCCAAAGCGTGAGCAGAAGGGATTTGATACTTTCTTTTTTCTCTGTATCAAGCACTTCTCTATCCCCGACATAAAAAGGATTAAATGTGATCGGTTTTTCTTCGGTGTAGGTGAAATAATATCCACCAACGAGATTGCAAAGTCCCCGGTAGGAATGCCCTACATCTACAATTACGATATGGGCGCCCTGCTCATAGTAGGAACGCAAAAAATGATTAGTAAAAAAGGATTTTCCACTCCCGGAGGGACCAAGTATGAATTTGTTCCGATTGCTGATAACCCCCCTCCGCATGGGTTCATCCGACAAGTCCACGTGCAGAGGTCTTCCGCTGAGCCGGTCGCCCAGTCTGATCCCGACAGGGCTCTCTGAACTTTGATAGTTCGTCTCCAGGTTCAAAAAAGAGCAAGCCTGATGTGAGAAGGTTGTGAAGGTTTCATTGCTGGGCAGATCGCCGGCATTGCCTGGAATACCCGCCCAATAAATCTGGGGTGCGCCGACCGTTTCTATTTTGGGTGTGGCATCAAGTTGCGCGAATGCCGCACTGCATTGGTTGCGTATTTCCTGTACTCGGGTAGTATCTTCCGTCCAGGCCAGCACATTGAAATGTGCCCGGACGATGGTTCTTTGCTCTGCTATCGCCTCGTTTAAAAACAGATCCACCGCTTCGCGTGCATAAGCGTTCTCCCTGGCATAAGTGCAAAGTGCTTGCAAGCGCTTTTTCCTGGCTTCTAGTTGCTTGATAATTGACGCGCTGTCTTCGATAAAAAAATACTGGTTGTAAATATGATCACAACCCAGGAGTTGTCCCAGTGGTGAGGCGAAGCCGATCGGAAATTTGACGGTGTCTGTTCCATACTTTTCATAATCCATCCTGGAGCCACAGTAGCCCGGCAGATCATCTGTACTGGCAAGGGTAAACAGCTCGCAGTGCTTCTCTCCTACCTGGATGCCTTTGTCAAATGCAAGATCACGCAGCACCCCATCTTCGCTTAACAGCAAATACCGGTTCACCAGCTTGACAAGTTCTTCCCCGACCATTCGCTTCACTGCAACAAAACCACTGTCACACAACAATCGAACGAACTGTGAGCAAATGCCCTCGAAGGTCTTGGCAAAAGCAGGATCGATGGTCTCCACCGGAACGATGTGCTTGCGCAGCAATGTAGAACCTAGTGAACTGGCCGACTTCCGATTCCGGGGTCGCAGGGTTAGCATAAGGTAACACTGGTGTGCGAGGTAAGGCCGTTCATGAAAGAAGCGTTCACTGCTGAGCGGCAAAAAAGAATGGTCCTTCTCAAAATCACCGGCAAATCTTTCCTGCACATACCAATCCTGCTTATGCAACACACAACCTTCCGGCAATACCTTCCCCGCTTTTACCCAGGTCTGGTGGAAAGCCTCGTATTCAGCGTTGGAGAGTGTAAAGATCTCCGGCAATTCCAGTTGATAGCAGATGGTCAGATCCCCCATTTTGGAAAGAATCATGTCCTGCTCGACGCCATACAGTGGTAATATGTCTTGTAAATTTTTCATTGAAATAGTTTATTGCATCGAACAATTTTCGTTGTTGCCCTGGATGCCATCACCTTCATCCATCCCTGCGCTCCGTAGCGATTGTTCAACCGATAAACCGAAGCAAACAAACCTCCTCCGAGTAGCAACACAAGAACCAAACAAATCATCAGTGGTACACTCGTGAGATACAAGAGCACAAAAAGCAGCAGCAAGCAGACAAGTCCTGCAGCCAACCAGGCTATCCATTGCCCTTTGAGTCCTTTGAAGACGATAGGCCTATTAACCCCTTTGTTGATAGAGTAGACGCTACTCATATACCAAAGAATGCCCGGATCACGGTGGTGACTACGACGAGGAATACACAGGAGCCAAACCAAGCCGCGGCGACTTTACCGGTATCATGGTCTCCTGCATTCCATTTGTTGAAGACTTTGACCGCACCGATCAGTCCCACGATCGCGCCCACTGCATACATCAGTTGCGTGCCCGACTGGAAATAGCTGCGCACTTTCTGGTTGGCATCCTGGATACCGGCATTACCATCCTGCGCGCGAAGGGCGATTACGTAAAATACAAGAACAACTGTCCATCCAATTTTCGTACTCCACTGTTTCATAACGCACATTTGAAATTCATAGGAAGTCATGCCGGCCGCCTCATTCACCCACGCACCTGTTTCTCCTGCTCACCGGCGGCCGGACATGACCGGTTACACAATTTGTCTTTCTGAAGACAAAGCTATTCCTGGATAAAAGGGAGATTGATTCAACAGATGAATGGAAAGGCAAATAATAATTAAACAGGTTAATCGAATGGGCAGTACTTGGATGCCAATACGCATTGCTTGGCAAATGAACACCAAGAGGATCTCATGGTTGATCGTAGTAAACTCACTACAATTAGGAGAAAAAATCTACTCACTATGGAATACCACTCATCTTACATTCGTTGTAAAAATCATTCTATGACAACATTAAAAATTGAAGTCTATTTTCAACAGGAATCAAACGGTAACATTCCAACGCTGATTCCTTTAAGCAGGGCGAGCGCTTATTTAACAGAAAAACAGCTGCTCCCGAATGTAGGCGATGAGATGGCTATCCACATGGAGGATGCTTTAAGAATTGGTATAACGGATCCGTTGGATATACAGCGGATTCAAACGGTATTCATGCGCAGATTTAACGACGCCACGGCGGACGTCGCGATTTTTGTCCGTTATAAGGCTCGATGACACTGCTAGCGTTTCAACCGGTTTTTCTTACCAGCCTTTGCCTTTTTCGGCATCAACGACTTGTTAGGGCTGAGTTTCTGTCTTTGGCTGCATTCTACTAGCTCTGTCTTAATAATTTCCCAGTGCTTACCACGACTACAGATAGGATCAGGCTCCATATCGGCCTTGCTGAAATTGGTGAAATTCTCAATAATTGCCGGGCGGTCGTGGGTGTATTCATAACGTTGAGCATGCAACTCAATCATCTGTATCACTGAATAGGAATCAAGTAATTCGTGAATATCCCAAAAATCTTTCTTTCGGGCAATGCCCTGAACAACATCAATTTTCATCGCGACGATATCATCTATGGTAGCCATTCGGATATCGTCTTGCAATAGCTGGGGCTGGAGGAAGGCATCGGAGCAATAATACACATCCAGTTTAACATGGTCAGTCTCACTTTGTCCAACGAGGAAACCGCGTCCCATGCCCGCATTTCCTTTCCCGGAGATTGCCACGTATGGATAGTGCTCGGATAGATAGCTTTCGATTTTATCAAAATCAATAGACCCATATGCTGCGTCCGTAAACAGATCGATATCTACTGACTGGCGGTGTCCCAAATATAAGCTAAGTGCAGTTCCACCGACCAGACGAAACGGTTCAAAAACCGGCTCTTTCATTAATCTTTCAAGTAGCTCCTTTAATTTAACCGCAACCGTTTCCCAATACAACTTAGGCATGCTGTTTCATTTTATTTACTGGCTTCCGCCGCTTCAGCATTTTAATATTGGTAAGTTCCTCCTCTACTACCTGTTTTCCATAAAGTCGCATTAATTCCTCTTTTTCGCTTGCACTACCCCTTTCAAAAACCCTTTCGATAACAAAGCGACGGTGTTCATTCCAATCAATTTGTTTAGCATCAACATCCCAAAAAATGCCGGGTCTGAATTTTGACAGATCTGGTTTAATGAGGGTACGTTGCTTACGTTTTTCTTGTTTGATATCGTAAAATATTTGCAGCGTCATCAAGAAGCCCTCTTCCAGTCCAAGGGCTTTCTCAATACGCAAAGCAAGTGGTGTGTTCATGGATCGGATCCCTTTCGTAATTGCATGAAGCGTCTGCGGGTATTCATCTATCGATAACGCAAAACGACTCATAGGAATCAGCCTTTTTCGCAGTTCCCTTTTTAAATAAGCACCCGGGTGCAGTCCTTTTAAAGTCTCCATCTTTTCCATATTCAAATATAAGCAATTTTATTTAAACAAAATTGCTTATTTCATCATTTTCCGCCCTGTCCTGTAGTAGGAAACGCAGGCTGGCGTCACCCCGATATAAGCCGCTAGCATCCTGTCAGTCAGCCGGGACTGATCGGCCATCCAGGGAAAAAGCCGGCCGATGCGCTGCAGCCGCTCCCTGGGCGGGCACAGCAAAAGCCCCACATGGGCCTCAGAAAGGCTGTAATACCGTTGGAGGATCTCCCGCACATGAACATTCAGCGCCACATATTTCTCCAGGAGGTGAAGCAAATCTTGATGACGCACGTAATACAGCTTACAAGGCTCCACTGCACGGATGGAAAACGGCGAAGGGCTTTGATTAAAATAACTCTGCGCACAGAGCAGGATATCGTTTTCGCGGTGAAACCAGGCCGCCACTTCTTTGGAGCCGCTCTCAAAATATACCTTGACCAGTCCCTTTTCTATAAAGCCGAGTTTATCGCAGACCGCCCCCTCCTGTAACCACACCTGTCCTTTGCGCAGGTCCTTCTCCCGAAGACGATTGAGCAGTGCAGCCTGCGCCTCCGGCGCGAGCGGGCAGATCCCGTTCAGGTATGCAAAAAATGAAAGCATAAAATCTATTCGAAATTTCCGATGTTAATAACCAGCGTTAAACCAAAACCATGTTGATAGGGAGACAAATTTCCAGATGGGCCATACGGTACGAGATAATGAACATCGAGCCCCCAGCTTTGATCATTGACAAAGCCTTTATAACCCACGCCCAGTGAGACGAATTTCCGGTTACCCCTGTCCGCGTGTTCCCAACTGAGACCACCACGCAAAAAGAACTGCTCATCGAATGCCCATTCAATACCACCTGTTAATCGCAGTCCCTTCCAGTCATCTTTGAGTAGTCGGGTGGCGTCAAGAGTCATCATCCATTGGTTATTCGCCTGTGTCACCGTTGAATACGCGACGCCAATACCGGCAGTGGTGGGCAGGTTAATATTAGGTCCAACATTGCTGAGAACAGCACCAATTTGCAATGTCCGTAAAGAGCCCACGTCGATCCTTCCATAATAACCTATATCACCGCAGACACTATATACATTCACCGGCGATGGACCGAACTGGTTTTGTCCGATGAATTTGAGTTGAACAGAAAGTGCATGATCAGTAGCCACCTGCAGTGCATAAGCTGCACCGAGATTAAAATCCCTGGACCGATAACTGGCCAGTGTTGCTCCATTGTCATCCCGCACATCAATCTGTCCCATGTCCAGGTAATTCAGGTTTATGCCGAGAGCGCTGGTTTCGCCCAAACTCGCAGTATAGTCAGCACCCAGCATCCGGGTGTCTTTGCTAATCCCTGCCAGCCAGGGCATGTAAGAAATAGAGGCCTGGTGAAAATGTTGGGTAAAAGCTGTAATAGCTGGATTATATAAAAGGGATTGGCTACCGCTGGCGGATGCAATACCTGTTTCACCCATACCCATACCGCGACTGCTGGCTTTAACGGCCAGGCTGGGAAAGCGCGTCACCAGTGGTTGCGCAAATGCTTCACCAAAACATGCGGTGATCAATAGTATAGATAGCAACCACTTCATTGAACAACAATTTTCTGGTACACGGTGTCGGATACTTGCCCGAGATCATCGGTTACAGCCAAACCAACGACCTGCTCTCCTTTCGCATGGAATATCCATCTGAACACGGGCTGGTTAGAGCCCATCCATTGCCCGTTGATTGAAAAATCATAGTGCGTAATAAGGCCGTCCGGCTTACTGGAAACAGAAGCATCAATCACACAGGGGAAGCTTTGCAGCTGTGTCTGTAGCTCAGCCCACCAGCTAAAACGCGCAACGGGTGGTTGATTGACACTGCATTTCACAGGCACGGTTCTTTGAATCGCTCGTCCCAATCGATCGGTTAAAAGAAAATCAAGCCCGTACATACCCGGCGCATCCGCAAAAACAAAAACCTGGATACTGTCCATGAGAGGCAGTGACTGACCTGGCTTGATGTCATTACCCAGGTACATCAAATGCACGCTCGAACAAGTATCGTCGCGCAACAGGTTCAATTGGTGATCCGGGTCCTTACAGTAAATAGTAAGCCTCCCGTGATCAGTCCAAAGTACATTCGTAGCATCACGCTCGCGAATCTGCACCGTATCTTTGTTGAAGGACAGCTCCTGCTTCGGCGCGCTTGTCTTGATAGCTTCATATTTATTGCTGCATCCAATGATTAAAAGCAGCATCCATCCACACAAAATCATTTCTTTCATCACTTAGTATTTATACAGTTTATCAAAATGTTTTTCTCCGTTGTAAACAGCAGTCATAAAATAAACCACGCCCGCCGTCAGTTGCTCCACGCCTTCCAGGTTGAACAGGTTCTCTCCCGCTGCGCCGCTTTTCATCCAGCTCCTGATCTTCCTGCCATCCGCACTGAATAAATCAATGCGCACTTCTTGCTTTCTTTTCAGTACCACCGATACTTTTAAGTAATCATGAAAAGGAATCGGGAACACATTCCAGTCCTTGACACTGCCCGCTACGAACAGCGGCTGTTTAGGTACAGCGGGTTCGGGCAGCACTCGCAGCCAGGTGGAAAAATGCGTCACACAGTTTCGCGCGCTGACGGCGTCCACTTGCACCAGCACAGAATCCCCCGTTTTGTAATAGCGCTGCCGGATAGTACTGTCGGTCGTCACCGCCTGGTTACCATCTCCAAAATCCCAATGAAAAGAACTGGCGTTTGATATAGCAGCAGTAAACACCACTTCGCCGCCATAATTGGTTATCCGTTTACCCACTTTGATCTCTCCGGCCGGATACTCAGTATCATCTGCTGTAACAGTCACCTGCGTACTGTCAAAGCATCCTTCCCGCATCACCCACACCTGATACTGCCCGGCCTCCGCGAAAAAATTATTGTCACGGCTATAGAGATTCCTAGGCACTGGTTTATCCGGTGGATCAGTCCACCTCCATATAGAAAAGTGCTGGTCACGGTTATTTACTGTTAGTAATGTTTTACCACCCTCACATACTTTCTTGTATCCGAGGATTTGCGGAGTCGGAACAGAGCCGATGGTGATGGTAACAGTATCGGAGAGGCTTGCAGCATTGCAACCATCCGCGCTGGTAGAACGCACAGAGAAATGACCTGCTTTGGTATTGACAATCGTATCGGCAGTAGACGATTTAAGTGCAGTGCCATTCAAATACCACTGATAAGTATTGCCTTCAGTCCAGTTCAGGATTTTGAGCACGCCACTCGAACCGTTGCACAGATGCGGGTCCGCTGTTGTGATAACCGCGCGCTCGGGTTGTGGGTGCACGGTCACCGTTATCGATCCGACCGCAGATGCACTACACGCAGTCGAACTGCCGTCTTGCACACTCACCAGACTATAAGTGAAATTACCCGCTGCACCAGTAGGCACACCAAGCGTCACGCTGCTACCGGTGCTGGTGCTGATGGTTTGGTTAGCACCTCCATTGATGCGATAAGTAAATGTATAGGGTGCAGCACCACCGGCGCCGGTAAAGCTGACTAAGGGCGACGCGCTGTTTTGACAAACAGCCGTGCTGCCACTAATAGATGCACTGGGTAGTGGATTGACCCTAACAACCGCCGATCCACTCACCACACTACTGCAAGCCGTACTGCTGCCATCTTTTACACTGATGAGCGTATAAGTGAAAGTTCCGGCAGTGGTGGTAGCTACTGCAACACTGGCCGTGTTACCACTACTCGTAATAGTTTGACTGGCGCCACCGTTAATCGAATAGGTGAAGATATAAGGCGCGACACCACCCGAACCACTGAAGCTGACCACTGGTGACGCGCTGTTCTGACAAACCGTAGCAGTACCACTGATAACAGCAGTAGGCAGTGCATTCACCGTAACCGTCGCCGTGCCGCTGACTGCGTTGGCGCAGACAGCAGCACTTGCATCTTTGACACTCTTCAGGTTGTAAACAAAGACCCCTGGCGTATTTGTTGGCGCGGGCAGACTGACGCTATTGCCGCTGGTCGTTGTGATGAATTGATCAGCGCCCCCACCTATCGTATAAACAAAAGTGTAAGGTGCGACACCCCCAGCGCCAGTGAATGTGATAACCGGTTGGTTGGCGTTCTGGCAAACAGCAACAGTGCCGGCAATGGTTGCGGTGGGCAGAGCATTTACTGTTATGTTCGCCGATCCTGATGCAACATTACTACAGGCCGTACTGCTACCATCTTGAACGCTTACCAGTGTATAAGTATAAACACCCGGTGTGCTCGTAGACACCGGCTGCAACACACTATTGCCGGTAGAAGTCGCAATGGTCAATGCGGAACCACCATTCACCCGGTAAGTGAACATGTAGGGCGCCGTACCTCCACTGCCGCTAAAGCTAACTGCTGGTGATGCGGCATTTTGACAAACCGTAGTAGTGCCGCTGATGACAGCAGTCGGCAAAGGATTCACAACCACTATAGCCGTACCACCCACCGCATTACTGCAAGCCGTACTGCTGGACTCCTGCACACTGATGAGCCGATAAATATAACTGCCAGCAGTTGTTGTGCTAACAGCGACGCCAATACTGTTACCGGAACTGGTGGAAATGGTCTGTGCCGTACCATTTCCAATCTGATACGTAAAAGTGTAAGGAGCCGTACCACCGCTGCCGCTGAACACAATCGTTGGCGAAGCCGCTTGCTGGCAAACAGTCGCAGCTCCCGAAACAGTTGCGTTGGGCAAACTACGAACGGTGGTGGTCAGCGGACTGGAAGGCGTCTGGCATCCATTACCATCGGTTGCCGTAACCGTGTAACTGCCCGCCGTGCTCACATGAATACTGCTACCCGTTTCTCCCGTATTCCACGTATAAGATACCCCGCCACTGGCGCTGAGCGTAACACCCCCACCCTGGCAAAACACCGTAGACCCCGAAGGACTGATCACAGGAGCCGTCACCGTATAATAACCCACCGTCACGCTGCCGGATAAAGCTGTGCAACCTTCCTTGGTAACGGTCACAGAATAACTGCCCGGCCCGACACTGATGGTTTGTGTAGTGGCACCGGTATTCCAATGGTAACTATCATAACCTGCACCGGCGTCCAGGGTCTTCATCATACCCGGACAGATCTGAAACGAGCTTCCCGGAAGCGGCGTGGGACAATTGCCCGTTGTAACGACGACTGGATTCGAGTTCGAACTGTTGCCGCAATTGTTTTTGTCATACGCATAATAAGTACCTGCTGTACTCGTGGTCATCGTAGCGCCAGTGGTACCATTCGACCAGGTGATCTGCGAGCCGGTTGCAGTGAAGCTGGCAGATGCTCCATTGCAAAGCAGCACGTTGTTAGAGGGTGATACAACCGGCGCGGGGGGAACATTGCCGGTTGTAATGGCAACAGTAGCACTATTGTTACTGTTACCGCACCCATTAGATTCATATGCATAATAACTGCCTGTGCCATTCACTGAGATCGCATTACCCGACTGACCCGTGTTCCAGTAAATAGTCCCGCCCGCAGAAGGCGAACTGCTGAGTGTTGTGGACGATCCGTTACATAGGAATGTCCCGTTACTGCTAGACACCGATGGCGTGGAAGGCGTACGCCCTACAGTAATCGATACCGAATTACTGTTACCACTCGTACCACAACTGTTCGTCTGGTAAGCATAGTAAGTGCCTGCACTACTCACGGTAATGCTGCTGCCGGTCTGACCTGTATTCCAGGTAACAGTTCCGGTGACATTAGATGCGGTGATCGTAGCAGCACTGCCATTACAAAGCAGCGTCGCATTAGCGCTGACAGTAGGAGCAGCCGGCGCGGCGTCCGTGCTAATCACGATGGTATTACTGTTCCCGCTCGTTCCGCAACTACCAGTCTGATAAGCGTAGTAACTGCCTGCACTACTCACCGTAATGCTGTTGCCCGTTTGTCCATTGCTCCAGGTAACAGGGCCACTGGCGCCAGTTGCAGTGAGTGTCGTAGTCGCTCCGTTGCAAAGCAAACTACCATTACTGCTACTGATAGATGGCGCCGCAGGCGTATTACCCGTTGTAACCACAACTGTATTACTCGCACTGCTGGTGCCGCAGCTATTGGAAGCAGTGGCATAATAACTGCCTGCTGCATTGACGGTAATACTGCTGCCTGTTGCCGCAGTATTCCAGGTGATTGCACCTGCGCCCGAAGCTGTAAGTGTTGTCGTCGCACCATTACAAAGCAGTGTGCCGTTGCTGCTGCTCACTGAAGGAGCAGCGGGTGTTGCGGCTGTCGTAACAGAAACCGTGTTACTGTTTGGCCCCTGCCCGCAGCTGTTCACTTCCCAACAGTAATAATTTCCTGCAGTACTTACCGTAATACTGCTACCCGTGGCTCCCGTATTCCAGTAAAGTGTTCCGCCTGCAGTCGGACTCGCGCTGAGCACGGTGGACGCTCCGTTGCAAAGCAACGTCCCGCCCGAACTGGTAACAGATGGTGCCGTCGGAACGGAACTTGCACTGAGGGCAACCGTGTTGGACTGAACCGATTGACAGATATCCCTGACCACCGCATAATAATTGCCGGGCTGGTTGGTTGATAAACTGCCTGTTGCATCACCGGTGACCAGCAGGGTTCCATCTTTATACCAGTCGTATAAGAAACCATACGGCGCGTAATTAGGGCTCGATGTGATTTTGCTCGACGATCCACTGCAAATAGTCGCGGGAGAAGCAGAGATCACCGGGCCGCTCAGCGTAACAGCATTGGTGTACAACAGCGGCACGGAGTACTGCGTCTTGGTGGAGTTCGTTGTGGTGTTATTAAACTCATCCATCCCGACGATGTCAACAGCCAGTTGCTGTCCGGTGTTATTATTCGGGAAAGCAGCGTACGGTACATCAATATCAATCCACAGCGTAGCCGGAAAATACCGCGTGCTGCCGGCGAAGCTGATTTGAGCGCCGTTAAAATAACTGGGATCAACATTGGTATAGTTGGTGGAGAAAATGCCGCCCGACTCAGAACAGATAAAATACCCGATGGTATTATAATACCCGGCGGATGGATTGTAATAATAGAAATTAAAGATAATACCCTTGAACTGGGTGCTCGTAAAAGAAGTCACTTTGCCCGTGATCCGGACACTCTGAGAAGTCGTGCAGTAGTTAAAGCGTGCAACCGTTTGGGAGACCGTGTAACTTCCCTGTGTATGAGCAGCGATGGCGCATAGCAGAAGCCACCACGTGATAAAAATGGTTTTCATGGATATTGGATTTTAAAAGCGCTCAGAAAGAGGGGAACAAATACGAAAGGCCGATCCCAAAGCTGTTGCGAAGAGAACCGAGCTTGGTATTGAAAAGAAGTTTTTGTTGGGTGAACACGTTCAGCCGGAAGACGTCCGAAATAAAACACTCGCCCGACAACTCGCACGCGGCGCCGTAGTTCATACGGCCGGACGCCCGCAGATCTTTATACACCCAGGGATCATGCTCAATCTGCCAGGTCGCACCCAGCCCTGCCCGCCAGCCCCACAGGAGCAAAGCGTCGGTGTTTCGGGAGCTGGCATATTCTGTGAGCAGATCAGCTCCGTAGCATGCGTAGTTCAGCGAATGGTTCCTGGACCGCTCCGCAAATCCGGCGAGTGTAAAGTTGATGGTGCTGTTGGTCCAGTGCTCATAGCGAAGAGAAAGATGATCCGCGGGTGTCAGGCTATGCCCCAATCTGATACCAAAGGATTGACCGCTTGCAGTCACACTCCACAAAATCAAAACCCACATTACAAACGTCTTCATGGTGTACTCATTTTAATACACCAAAGCTAGCGCGGCAAAATTGCGCTGAAAAGGTGGGGACTACTCTAATACCGGTGGTTTCTACTCTATGTTAATAGAGCGCAACTCGAAGATATTCCATTATTTATGACCAGGTAACGATGCTCAATGCTCAATCGCCGCCGTTAGCTTTCTGGCTCCATTCATACCAGGGGGCGCTGTCGATCCTTACATCCACAAGAATTCCAGAAATTTCAATCCGGATTATACAACCCGTTTCTAATGGCATAAATAACCACCCCTGCCGGTGATCGCACATTCAGTTTCTCGTAGACCCTTGCACGGTTATTTTCGATGGTCCGGATAGACAAACATAAATCAAACGCCATCTCCGGATTCGTCTTTTCTTCACAGATCATCCGGATGATCTTCAGTTCGATATCAGTGAACTGTGGATTGGGTGCTGTTGCGTAAGGATTAAAAGAGCTCTTGCTCAAAAGCCGTAACATCTTGGTGTTCGTTGTTAAGCAAAAATAAGGATAGCCCTTGATCAGCTGATCCAGGGCAGTAAACAGATCCTTCTGGGGCATGTTTTTGGTAATATAACCATTGGCGCCTGCCTGCAAAGCCTCTATGATGGATAAATCGTTGTCATAGCTGGATAAAACAAGACAATGCGTAGGGGGACTGATCCGCTTGATCTCCTCCACCGCCCTGGCACCACTGAGAATCGGCATACGAAGATCCGTAATGACAATATGCGGGAGATGCGTTTTAACCTTTCTGACGAGTTCTTCCCCATTGTACGCCTCGTCTACCACTTCGTAAACGTCCTGGTCGTTGAAAAACGCTTTTAATCCGCCTACATAAATCTCGTGATCATCTGCAATGATTACTTTAATGGAATAGTTTTCAGACATCCTTTGCAAGCATTTTTTTAATCGGTACCTGGATTTTCCATATAGTAAGTCCCTGTTTCGAATAACTGATGTCAATCGCAGCGTCAATCACTTCAGCCCTGTTTTTAATATTCTGAAGTCCGTTACCCGCCACGGTCAACCGGCCGGCAGGCCAACTGAATCGCTTACCGTCATTTTCTATTTCCACCATCAGCCACTTGGTGCTATAATA
>WELA01004442.1:78108-109300 GCA_009602735.1 Mesotaenium endlicherianum | reverse complement strand
ATAATACTTTATCTATTCAAGACAAGGATCTTTGAACACAAGTGGTAGCTTCTTGAAAGAGAGATGGCTTCTTGAATAATATATTTCTGGATTTTGGCAAGTACAAGAGTGATTCTCCAATGTCTTTCTATGTTCTAGCTCTTGTTTATATACTTGCTACATAAGTAATTTCTAGGAAGGTGTATGTTGATGTGTTGGCACCCAACACATCCCAAAACTTGCCACCTCTTTCTAGAATAATGTACACATGTCCTTTTGACCTAAAAATGGCACATCTGACTTTTGCCACATGGAGTTCTTCTAGGTCTTTCCTCTAACTTCGAAAATGCCTTGGAAGGTTCAAAGGACATGAACCAAGTTACTAGAGTACCTATTCACACTTGACTCCACACAATACTACTCCAAATATATTTGAAAACATTAAAATATATGCATACAAATATATAATAACTCAAATCACTACATGCTGAGAAGACCACGAAAATGGTAAGTTCAAGCAAGAATGGCATCATATGCTGTATGAGCCCAAGAAACAATCCAATCAAATTGATTACTATGTACGAGACAAGGAACTGTTAAGTGTTCTTCATACCCTTACATAGTTGAGGGCCAACTTATATTCAAAATCTTTCAAGGTGATCACAGATAATCTAGCTTTAACGCACTTCTGCGAGAAACCTTAACTGTCGATCGAGGGAAAATCTTGGATTCAATTCAAAAGACACCAGGTTGAAGATGATCATGAAGGACATCTTATTAGTATAATGCCATGCAATATAGAGGTCGTGGAGGTTACTCTTGAGGACGCTATAAAAGAGGTGGTGGCAGAATTAAGCTTAGACCAGTTTTGTTCTCCGAATGAAGAGTTTAAAATATTTTAGAAAAACCCTAAGTGCCTCTCGCAGCGTCATTTGGCGAGGTGAAGTCGTTTTGAAACTCAAACGTGGGTTTAATGCATTTTTCTGATTATCGATGAACATGCTCAAATTTCACGCTTAAAATTTGATAAGTCGCGGCGATGTCAAAGGGCTTCTTTGTCAAATGGTCGGACTGACCAACACAAGTCCGCGGTCTGATACGGTCGCAACTTTTTCATACTAAAGTACTTGAAAATTCTTCAAATTAAAGAGTGTGCATGTGACACAGACCTCAATCAATAGAATCATAGTTAATGAGGACCATAACGTTGTTAGGCTTTTTACCATGGACGTGAACAGCCAACGACAAGTTAGTGGCAATCAAGGGAGAAGTAAACTACGACCACATTGGAGGATTTCGAATGAATCAGCATCCACGAGGCATAGATTGGTTATAACGTATAAAATTTTACTCTTTTGGGGTGCGGATTTCTTCTCAGACAATTTCTTTGCTATTGGGCGTGGAAATACCATCTTCATCTACAGTGTAGGGGTCTATTATCTACACCTTTTTTTGGGTTAGCATAGAAAAATCATCTACGCCCTAGGCGAAGATGGGCGCTTTTTGGGCGTTCTACTTCGGACTGATTTCAGAGTGCACTTAATTCTAACTTCAATGCCATGCTTAACAAGCTTTACCATTGTTATATATAACATCTGCAACTATCACTTCAGCATACGGGACAAAGCATAAGGATTGATCACACAATGAAAAATGAAAATTATCTTCATGGGGTCAAGTTTGGGCATGTTTATAAAATGGATGCTTTTTTGGAAGAGGTGTGAATGATGACAGATTCATATGTTGCCCCAATTTTATTGAGCTTGTAGTTGCATGACAATTTGAATCGGTAACCTTGATTTTCTACATTTTTGAAAAGAAATGTTAGCTTGGACTAGCTTATGCTCAAACTTTTTGGTTATATTGTTAATATTCAGTTACGCATAACTTGTGTAAGGACGGCAACCGACACAAGCCTTGCTCGCCGACAGGGTCTATTCATGTCTATACAATAGTAAGGTAGTGGTGCTTGTCTTCATTAACTTCAATACTAAGTTCATACCTAACTCTGGGGGCTCAAGAGTGGACTTTTGGGTGCACATCTCATTGTGGCTCTCAAATTTTAAAGGTGAAATTATCAGTCAAGTTTGTTGGATTCATCAATTCACATTCTTGAAGTTGCCAGGTTGAGTCCTGATGGGCAAGGGTACTTTTATTTTTATTGTTTTACATGCGTCACTATAAAGGGCAAAAGAACGCGTATGTAGAAAGGCACGAAAAGGTCTGTGTAGAATGGTCGGTTGGAACACATGAGGTCTACCGCCGGTGTAAATTACAACGAAAGGACTTTGTAGATGTGGTCCTCGCGATGTGACGCGATGTCTTGATGTGAAGGAGGCGCTCACAGCGCCACAGAAGAAGTTGGAAGTACACGTCAAAGTCCGTCAACGCTCCAGCTAAGCTAGAGCTCACTAGAACTCTGCTAGAACTAGTCCTCCGATCGCCATCGATACCTTGCGTTGGGCCTGCCTTTGCTGTATCGAACGGCACAATTCAATTGTGGGAAGGCCAACATCGGTTGTAGCAGTTTGCCTCAGGTTGCAATTTCAACTGTCAGTGGACCGAGGAAAGACGCTGTCAAAAACAAACTGTCAAACCGTGAAGTTTCATGGTAGGAACTTTTCTGTACCAGTTGCATCTTCAGGTACGCGCATTATCTTTATCTCAAAGGATGTGAACCGCCTTGATGGGGACGTCCATAATGGCAGGTCCCAATATAAATATGGTCATTCTGTACTTTCTAAAAATGACTGAAGTCGACATTACGTCTGTCGAGGTGTTCAGCTTGATTGAGCCACACACGTTATGTTCAATATCTGATGGTTTCCTTCAGAAACTGACGGCGTCGAGATATTCGAGGCTCAAAAATGGCACAATTCCAGTGCAAGTCTTCTCACGGAGTTTGTAGTATCCTACTTTTACTGGGGATCATTGCGGCTCTCTCTTCTGCGGCATTTGGCGAGAACGGAAGCAGTGGAGAAACTGAAAAGGAGACCATGCGGATGCTCCAGACGAACGAATGTAACATTTTCCAAGGCTCATGGGTGCCCGATACAGTCAGTTACCCCCTCTACGACTCTTCAAAGTGTCCTTACATCGAGAGCTGGTTCAACTGCAAGGTACAGCCACATGTCCGGCCCTCGTCAGTTATGCCAAAACACCCTAGTATATAGAGCGCCTGCGACTCCTCGAGCTGTTTGTACTCCACTTTTCATCTGAAAGGAGTTGGTGACAAGTGCTTATTCTTTGTATATTCTCTATGCATATCTCTAGAGCGACTTAAGCAGATCAAAAATAATGTACTAGTAATGGGAGTGCAGGGCTGGATCGCTCTGGAATTCCAAGATTGGTGGTGCGCACAATGAATTGGGTAGAGACGCAGGCGCTAAAGAACAACAAGGGCCAAACTGGGGCACGCTTTAGTTAAAATTTTGAGCTTAACTCATTTCTAGATAAGCTCTACAACACTTGCTTGTGGCACCTGGTACATCGCTAATAATTTACTTCTCCCACTCCCCCCCCCTTCCCCTTTATAGCTCCGATTATTATTGAGATATTACTCACTTACACCCTGAAGTTTCTGCTTGACTTTGCGCTGGGCCTAAATCTTTTGAATCCTCCCGCTTCTATTCTGCCCTCACCACGCCTTCACGGCGCACTATGATGTTCACACTTGACAACAAACTTGCACATAATGCAGCTCTTCTTGAGTTTCCCACCACTTGAAAGGGGAGCTGCTCAGTACAGACCAATGACTGATCAGGACGCTCGCTTTTCATTTCTTTGCAGGCAAATGGCCGAACGCCCAACAGCTACTTGAACTACAGGTGGCAGCCCTACGGGTGCGACATGGAAAAGTTCAACTCGGACTACTTCCTGACGAAGATGATGCACAAGCGCATCGTGTTTGTGGGGGACTCCATCATCCGGACGGTATGTGCGCACAGCTGTCCTGATTTCATGCGGGCCAATGCCAGATATCTATTTATTTTGATCCTACAGAGGCCGCTCTGGAGACAAGTTGGACTGCGCTGAGGAAAGGTGCACCTGGAAAATCATCAAGCTGGAGGCATTGAGAAGGTGCTGATGAGAGTAAAAGGGCGCAGGGGGCTGGCTTTTCTGGGAGCATTTTATGGGGTTGTCTTCAAATCTTGTACAAAATGTATGTACAGACACTTGGCAATTCTTTACCAAAAGTAGAATTACAAACGCTGTCATAGAGCGATGCTGACGCTTGCACGTCAAATGCCAACTCACATACACCCAGAAGGCATTAACACAGGCGACGCTGACATCAGGCCGGGTGCCCAACGCAGAGCAGTTTCTGGTCACAGTATAGGCGTCACGTCGTATTCAGATACCCCTTACTTCATCATGTGCTTGGTCTCAGGTTCAATTTTTGAGCGAGATCTCTACACGCATGAATACCTCCCCTGTTCTACATCCCCCTTCCCCAAAATGAAGAAAACAAGAAACTGCCCCCCTTGAAAAACTTGCAATGAGTACACTTCTCAATCTTTTCATGATTTCATCGATCATCACTCCACGCTAACAGCCCAACACTGCGCGTGCACCCGTTGGCCTGGCCTCTCCACCCAACGACCTCGCAGATGTACGAGTCAATGCTGTGCCTGCTCTCCAGCGGGGTGGGCTCGGGCAAGGCGCGCCCGCGCGTGGAGGAGCGCTCGGGCCGCTCCATCAAGAACAACGGGCGCTTCTACCAGTTCCACTTCCCGCAGTACAACGTGAGCATGGACTTTCACTGGAGCGCCTTCATCACCAAGATCG
Source organism: Mesotaenium endlicherianum (assembly GCA_009602735.1). NCBI lineage: Eukaryota > Viridiplantae > Streptophyta > Zygnematophyceae > Zygnematales > Mesotaeniaceae > Mesotaenium > Mesotaenium endlicherianum. Next base: position 104,533 of record WELA01004442.1, on the reverse strand, counting down.
AGTACGCGCCCTTCACGGCGCGCCAGCTGTCGGCGCTGCCGCCCGACCCCGACCGCAAGGTGTACGTGGAGACACGCAAAATCGGCGAGTGGGCCGACTACGTGCTCGGCGTCAAGGTCGACATGCTCGTCATGGACACGGGCCCCTGGTGGAGCAACTACTTCTTCCTCAACTTTGGCTATCGCTACTACTCCTACGGGCCGGGCCACGAGGTCCGCCCCACGAGCGCCAAAAATGCTCTCCGCGCCGCGCTCGCGATGTTCTACGAGACCGCGCAGCAGCCTCGCTACCGCCGCCTGAGCACCATCCCGCTCTACTTCCTGCAGCTGCCATACGGGCACTACCTGGAGCGCCCGGGGGAGTACAAGTACGTGAACCTGTCAAGCCCTGCGTGGACGGGCAATGGCGGGTGCGAGTGGCCACGCGCGCCAATCGCGAGCGCAGCGGAGCTGCCCCCGCGCGACCCGCGCATCGACATCCTAAACGAGGGCATGTCGCGCTTCCCCAACGCGCGCATCATGCACACCTCCAGCATGTCCATCACGCGCGCCGACGCGCACCCCTCCTTCTTCCGCACGCACCGCCCCCCTACGGCCCCCCGCGCCACCGCCGCCGTCGCCGCCACTTCCCAACGGCAGGCTGCAGAGGACACCCGCCGGCAGACTGCAGAGGACGGCACCAGCGTCGAGGTCGAGGTGGCCAGCGCCGCCGGCGGGGAGGCCCTGGGGACTGCGGTGGGCAAGGGAGAAGAGGGCGCCCGCCGGCACGGAGGCGCCGTCAATGGCCTGAAGGTGAGAGCGTCGTCGGCTGCGCCGGCGGGGGGAGACGACGCGCGCGAGATTGTTGCGCAGAGCAAGGTGGTGGGGAAGTCGTCGCTGAAGTTCCAGGACTGCGGCCACTTCTGCATCGCGGGCGTGCCCGACGCGTGGAACGAGGCGCTCTTCACCATGATGATCCGGCAGCTGAAGTGAGACAGGCCCCAAGGGGAGCGGGCCACACCCGCTGCAATGCTGTGGCGGCAGCGGAAGTGAGAGAGCCCAAGTGCTGTTTTGTTTTTGGCGTGGGGGAGCGCCACAACTGCTGCGGTGCTGTGGCAGCGGAAGGCAATGAGATTGAGTTATATGTTATTGTTTAGGGAGCTGCTAGCTGTGATGCTGCGGCAGCTGAAGTGGATGCAACGTCTGGAATGAGGTTTACAATATGTGAGCAATCAGAAGAGAGCCACATGGGGCGGCCCATGTGGACCGCAAAGATCGTTGCCCCTGGGGCAAGTTTCCGAAGGGGCCATTTGTTGATCGTTAAACATTTGACAGACCTGGGAGCTCATTTTTCGGGTTGAGAGGGACTCTTTGCCAGTTTCTTTCTGGTGGGGCGTGACTTATGATACAGAGGGCTTCACGAGCAATGAGGGACACGATAGAAGGAAATAAGAAGCAGACTGTATGCCGTCTTGCTTGAAGGCAATAGCTGCTAGAAGTGACACATGGCACAAGTGTACATAGCGCATTAACTTTCGACAGTCTGGGGCTGTTAGTCATTGATCATTTTTTTATTCGTTACAGCACTAGGTAATCTGTACTGGCAAATCCTGCATGCAGCATTTTTAGCCATAACCAACTTGCAGTTGGCCTTGTATGTACTTTTTCAACTGAGAAAGGCATCAATTTTTCCAATTTATGTTTGCCCTCGAGGAGAACCTTGATTCATTCAAGAAGTAGACCCATCATATTAACAAAGCATCAATTTTTGTTGAATGTCAATTGACCTTCGGCAACTAATTTACTTCACAGTAACTATTCCCAAAAACATCCTATCACTGAAAGGTTTCCTGACTCTCCATGTACTAAAGCCTGAAATTGCCTGAAGGATCTTCAAATTCCCCCACAGGGGCTTACTCAACATGACATAGTGTAGTACATTCTGAAGCAATGTCTTTTGCCCTCCCATTATTGTGAAAGTGATAATGCACTGAGTGCAAGTTATCAGTCACTCTTTCAACCAACCCACGTACCTCAAGTGGATAATCAGTGATCAGTCATTGCAGTGGAAGCCTTCCTTAAGTTGCCGCAGGGAGTTGACATCCAGGTGATCCACACGCAAGTGATGTGCTTATCAAACATCTCCCGAGTACAAACTCCTGAGTCCCGAGACAATATTCATACTTGTGCAGTGAATTCTCTTCTAGCTGGGTTACTGGTGCATTTCAATTGCAATGTACGAGCAAAGTCTAGAACCAAATTGTTGTTGTGAAGTTATGAAATTAATTTCAATTTTGGGATACCTCGATACAATGTAAAAGCTGTCCATCTTGCACCAAAAGCGACCAAGAAAAAGTTGATCGCAGATGAGCATATGCAAAATAAGAAAGCAAAGAATGCTGACACCTTCGTCTTTCAGTAACTAACAATATCAGGTCTAATTATTGCTACTATCTCACCTCCTGCCTGCTTACCCCCACCCAACCCAATCCCTTCTAAGCAAGGGATGTTTACTGTGATGCTTGCCTACTACAAACAACACCCTACACCTGAACCATACACATCTACCCATGTACTAATTCTACTCGTGCGATCCTTATTCTTTTTTGGGAGCGCGCCTCTGAGCCGCCCGCTTTCTGTCAATTGAGCAAAAGTCTACAAGTCACATCAATCAAACGGCTGACACGTAATAGACATTCCGGCCATGAAGGTAACCACTCCACGCACAACAGGCAAGTGGAGCAACCTTCTAGAGAAGCTCCCACACCTCCAGGAAGACCCCCAATGGACAGGCATTGCAGCTAGTCAATTTCTCCTTCCTCTGCTTCCTCCGGGCCCTTGTCTGCCAAAACAGAGGTGCCGCCCTCCAGCTCGCTACTCACACCAGCAGCCGCAGGTTCCCCCCTCTCCGGAACTTCGGCAGGCCCCTCATCCTCCTCTGCCCCCATATCCTCTTTTCCATTCACGGCTCCATCTCCCTCAGACCCGTCTCCTTCCAGCTCCTCCTTGTCAACCCCATCCTTTCCCTCCTCCACAGCACCACCCGATGGTGCAGCATCCTCCTCCTCCTCCCCACCCTGGGCCTTGCCAGCCCCTTGCTCACCGGCCTTCACCTGCTCCCCATCCCCATCCCCATCTTCGCCCTCCTCGTCGCTGCCATCGCCGTCAACCACCTCCATGCCCATGGCCTTCCTCATGTTCTCCAGCACGCCCTCCTCCCCCTCAGACTCCCCCCCTTCCTCGTCGCCGCTCTCGTCCCCCTCGTCCTCGTCCCCATTCCTCATGTACAGCCCCAGGGACTCCAGCGGATTGCCGCTGCCCCCCTCTCGTGCGTGCTCCTCCCGGCCCATCCTTCCAGGAGAGGCCATGCGGGTACCCAGCCCGCCGGGAGCGGCGCCGAGGAGGTGCAGGTCTTTGACTGCGCGATAGTTCTCGTCGAGCTCGACCGTGCGGCCCATTTCCGTGAGCGCCCGCCTGGCGGCCTCGCGCTCTGCCTCCAGCTTCTTCTTGGCCTCAGCTGCCGCTTCAGCCTCCTGCCGCTGGCGTGCCAGCTTGGCAGCCCTGGCATTGGCTTCTAGGCGTGCGCGCTCTGAAATTCGAAGACCCAGCACAGGCGAGATACAGAACACACGGATACAGAAAGATATGAGACACCCTGCAGTGCAGTTTTTCAACATATATCTGTCATTTCGCATCAGCTCCAACCCGAAGTGGTGCTCGGTCATGGCGGTAATCCTCCAAGTTAGTACCGAGAGGCTGACATCAGACACAAGTGGCACCTCTCCAACCTCCAGAGAGGCAATCGGGTCAAGTATTAAGATCCTCCGCTTTCAGTACCAGAAACTTACAACAAGTGGTGCATACAACAAGTGCTAGGCTGAGGGGAGCAGGGGCAGAGAGCGCTGTATGACAGCCAGACCACAATTAGAGAAAGGGGAGGGGAGGAAGGGGAAGGGGGGCCCTCCGAGCGTACCTTCTTTGTGCTTCTTCTCGATTTCCTCCAGCATTTTGGGGTCAATCTTCTCGTTCTGCTCGAAGAAACAAAGTCGCATTCAGTCAGCCACTCCATGCGCCAAGACTTAGACGCTTCACTTGTGCCTAAATGGAAATTACTAAGAGGTTCTTTCCTCCTGGGACGGGGATAGGCACCGATAAGAGCTGTCTGGTAGTCAACAAAGAAGGACGGGTAAACGGAGATAATTCACACCTCACCCACTCCAGCAGCCAGCTCTGCAGACATTCTTAGTGCCATAGTAAGATACACACATAGATGCAAAGCAGGATGAAATAAGGTAACCAATAAGCATTAAGTGTGATCGTTTGCACGCATGACAGGCCTGTAGCCCAACTCAGACCAGCTCCCCCTTATGCAGAGAAGGCACATACCTTGAGGTGCGAGGGAATGCTCTTCTTTACAATGATATCTGCGTATTTGGCCCGCAGCAGAGCAGCCCTCTGCATCTTCTCGTCCTCCATGCCTGGGGCCATCTCCACGTCCAACAGCGAAGACGGGAGCGGCGCTGCTTTTTCCCCTGACGCACTGCTACTCTCTACAGGCTTCGCATCTGCACGCATAACCAGCCGCCCGACGCATGTCAAAGCTTTACATTAGCCTGGAAGCAGAATGGCACACCCTTGAAGTATGCGCATCACTCCCTCGTGCAACAACAAAGCAGTTTCTGATCAGCCTCCAAGGCAAACACAGCCACCCCAACTTCGGGCCACACAATGCTTATGAAAGTCAACATACAGACAGAACTCTAATTTCTACTAGTGGTGCTTCAACTCTCATTTCCTGATGCCTGCAGCCTAAACATTTCTTTGTAGCCAATGCTTTTCGTTGACAAGGAGATACGCTGCTAAAGTGATATCAGAATACTCCCGGCTCCTCTTTGGCTGCAGAGGGCAGACACATGCACCATGATTGGCTTAATCGTGTAGCAGCTGACGGCAGAATCTTCCAGATGTATGCCGCCAGAGCATAAGATGGCTTGAGGACCTCACTCACCAGAAGAAGGCTCCTCTTCCACTGGCGCTTCTGCACTGGCGGAAGCAGAGGGTGCTGCCTTAGAGCTCCCCTTTGATGCGCCTAAAATAGGTTTCTTCGCTTGCACTCCATCCCCGTTGCTGGCTATGCCTGTGTACAAGGGCAGAAGGAAAGGATATGGGGGACCTGCCTCCTGCTTCTAGTGGCGACCTGAAGGCCAGGTATGAAGTGACGACTGGGAGTGTACGTGCGACAATGCAGATTAAGCACTCTGCAGACATCTTTGGCTGGTGCATCCATTTGACATATACTCGTACATGCCAGTTGAGAGATGCTTATGCACATGATAGCTGGGAGAAAGAGCAAAAAAGGCTTCCTCTGATAAGCGAGACGAGCAGGCCTCTTGTCATGCAAGACAGTATAGGCACTTCCAGGTTCAACATACAGAGACTGGTGAAATTTTCATTTTATGAAACTTATCAACAAACAAGGGGATGGACGAGAAGAAGCATGGCACAGGTATATGTCCAAACTTGATTTAAGTATTTCTCTGAACTTCAGAAGTTACCCAACGACCAGGCTGTAAGGGGCTCTCACAAATCCCATCATGCAGCAGTGATGTCACAAGACGCCTACACACGCCAGCTGGCCTATCGTGTCATGGTCCATGCCAGGAAAAGATGGCATGACAGTGGCCAAAAAGAGTCATTGGTGGCAAAGCGTCGTGCTACGAGCACGCACTTTTTGACCCGTCAGGCTGCGGAGGAGGGGGGCTGCCCTTATGGTCGCGTAGTACAGCGCCTGAACCTGCTGGGGGTTCCTGCAGCCGCATGGTGCGTGACAGCACCTCAGCCCTACTACTTGCAAACCATCCAAAGCCTTATTCTTCACTAGCATGCCAGGTGGCGTACTTACTTCACCAACACATTCACTTCACCAAGCAGTTGACAGCCTACCACACACAGGCAGCCCAGATGCACACAATCGTGCTCTTAACCACCCTCACCAAGCGCCTGACTGACCCTGCCTTTAGGGCCATCGTCAATTTCCCAAGAAGAATGACTGAAACAGCACCCAGAGTTGTACGACATGTGGCAGTACACATATCACGAGCTACAAACATGAAGACTGAAGTCCAGGAGTAAGGTGCGCATGACCAATCTGGGTTGTTTGTCATACTCTCTCACTCAAACACTGGCTAATTCATCATGCATTGACAGCCATCACATCCCTACCTCCCGCCTGATGTACCCCGGACGATCGAATCTCTGGTCTTCTTGGGGCTTATTTGGACAAGCACAAAGGGCGCAAGAGTGTGCAAAAGTGTCACACCTTTTCTGGGGGCGCTATAGAACCTGCGTGTTTTGACTCAGCCTCACCATCTGACTCGCTCCCAGACTCACTTCCAGAGTCCGAATCTGCTCACACGGGCCCACCGTCAGACATCATGAGCTTTGCCAACCGCTGCATGTGCTGCTAGGTAAATAGGACATGAACATAGAGGAAATTTGACAGATGCAACTCAGGCGAAGATGAACCCCCTTCCCAGTCCCATTGCTTCCAAACAGAGAAAAATAAGGCAACTCGTCAACATAAAAATACTACTCTGACAAGAACCAAGGGCAAACAGGCCAACTTTTGAGATCTATGTGAAAGTGGCAACACAAACCCACTCACTAGCCAACTGCTTCTCAATAAAATGTACATTGATGACACAAAGAACACCCTTGTCAGCTCATATACCCAGTAAAGCAGAAAAAAACAAGTAGGCCTTGTCCTTCTCGGCTAATAAGACATGTTCCTTACCACTTGATGACGAACCGCTGTCATCACTGCTAGAGCTACCCGAACTACTAGATCTGGTTTGCCCATCCCTTTCCTCCTTTTCCACAACAACGGGCTGTGAAGGGGCAGCAGGTGCTTCATCGTCGATGTCAATATCATCTTCGCCTTCTGTTTCCACCATCAATGCAAATCAACCTAAGTTAGTAACAGAGTACACCGATGCTTCAAAAAGTCCAACATAGCACTTGCTTGCCTACATTTCCAACTCCCCTACTATCTCTTCAAAATAATTCCTCAACAAATAACTGGTCCATTCTGGGTGCCTACTATGATGTGTTTAATAAGCATCGTTACAACTGCCAACGGAGGTTGCAGAGATATAGCTCACCTCTCCTTCTGCTGCCCGACACTCCTGCCCTTGCCTGCAACAGCGCAACATGCAGATACATGACAATCAGAACCTTGGTGAAAGTAGTAAGTCAGAGACGACGCTGAAGAAGACCAATATGCATGTCCTGTGCACTTCACTCTACCAAGTTTCAAAACATGTACCCACCTGTCTTATAATAATCACTAAAAAACCCAGAAACCAGTAATGTAGCACAGATTACCCTTCACTGGAACATCATCTTACCTGGTCTTCTGCCCGCCGCTTGTTCTTGTTCTTGCTTTTCATGCAATTGGCTACATAGCGATCAAGCTCCCAAAGAGAATCATTGTCAAGTGAGTCAATATCCAGCTCAATCTCATCCTCAGTCTGGTTCAAACTGGGATTCTTTTCTGAAATAATCTGCACTACTCGTCCCAGCTTGTCACCCGGCAGCTTTCCCAGATTCACACTGAGCTTCCGCTTCTCTGCCAAAGTCATGTCCCTTTTCTGCCTGTCCTGTGGCTTTGGCTTTGCAATCAGACTACCAGAAGGTCGTGCAGGGGGACCCTTGCCCTGCTTACCCCCCTTGTTCTCTACCTGCTCTCTCAAATCTGCTATTTGCTGTTGCAAAGCTTGCACACTAGCAGAGCCTTTCAGCTGTTCAAGCTCTTCGTCTTCCTCTTTAGTTTTGATCTCATCCTCCAAAAGTTTCTCTGAGATCCTCCTCCAATTCTCCTCGAAGACTTGCAAGTGCTGCTGTGCTAACACGCCTACCTCATGGACCTTCCCATTATACAGGATGGCATTATTATACATCAGGCGCACATCTTCAGCAACCTCTTCCGGGTGTTTATATTTTCCTGTTTTCAGCTTACTATTTATAGTGGCCAAATCCATTGGTCTTGTAACAACCTTAGGGTAATCTATGAGACCCAGCGCCTTCCAGTCGACCGGCTGACCAAAAATGTGACTAAATTTCTGACTAATCAACTTTCTCACCACAGTACCACACATTTTGAATATGTCACTTGTCCTCTTAGACCGCGCAGCTTCCACCCTAGCTCGTTTAGCCTCTCTGTCCCCGCCCTTGGTAACAGGTCCACGCTTTACGCCAAGCACCGTCTTCAACTTTGTCTTCTCCATAGGGAACTTGTCTGATCCAGACAAGAAGTCAGCGTTGTTATAAAGGACATTAGCTTTGGGGGTCCTCTTCTCCTTGGTTGAGCCTGGAGTCATATCTGACACCTGGAGACTAGTCTGACGAGTAAACTTTTCTTGATGTGATCTGGTTGGAACATCAATCTGAGGAGGATGCATCATGCCCCCTTTGGATGCCGGTCCATTCCCAGTCCACCTAGCCCGTTTCCTTGCTTCATCTGTAGACTCACTTGCTGAAGGGTACATTCTTGATCTGGCCTCTCGCAGTTTCTCCTCTAACTGCCTTGCGAGGTTCTGAGCCTCGTCCAACGCTCTCTTTAGCCTCTTACGTTCTGAGTTCCTCTCGTGCTTAGACATCCTCCAGACCTCCACATAACCATCGCCAGGGCCATCGTCAGGCAGTTCTGAGCTGGTGTCATCCGGGACATTGACGTTCAAATTTGCAAGTTTCCTTTTTTTAGTCAGATCATCCATGGCAGCTACTGCTTCAGTACCAGGTGGCACATCAAGGCGCTGAGCCTTGACATCAAAACGAGCTGAACTTGAACTGTCAAGCCTCCTTAAGTGCCTTGCCTTCTTCGCATCTGAATCACCAGAAACCTCAGTAGGCTGTGGCAGTGGAACCTCTGCACCTGCAGCTACTGGCTCAAAAGCATACCCTTTGGGAGGTCTCTTCTTCTGTGCTTCTTCCCGTGTCATTATGACTTCGTTACGCTTTCTGGGCTCGAGTGCAACAGGTGCCATCCCTAGGTGTGCATGGACATCAGTTGATTGCTTCGGTTTCCTCTGCAGAGATAGCATCAAACTTCCCATTAGAGTCACAGAAAAGGCAGATGGAAGAACGTAATCAAGTGTAACCGCCTTTAACAGCAACAAGCTGGATGTCAGATGGGATACTGTACTTTCCCTCCACTAAAAGGGGTGGTCAAGGCCAAACGCATGTATCTGACAAAAAACAAAAAGTCAGTAGCAGTACTGCACCCTCAAGTAGAACATCTGCTCGACGTTTGAAACTCCAACCTGAGACTTTGCCTCAAGGGGTTGCTACCTGTGACTTTGAGCCGAGGTCCATGCGCCGGCAGGCAGCTGAATTGCCGCCAGGGATACTTGAATCAACTTCCTAATATATTTCGGGTTGACACATGAGAGTATAACATCACTGCTCACAAGGGTTATATCAAAAAGAAATTGATGAGAAGGGAGCTCCATGAAGAAGGACCACATGGCCTTATGTGAACGAACAGTGAGGCTTCTACCTAAATAAAATACACAGTATTCAAAATATAGAATATCGGGAGAGCTTCAATTACACCACTATGCAAACGACCAGCAAAGCTTACATCTAGAAAACATAGTTCTAAATCTAAAGAACCTCAATAGTTGCTAGCTACACCACTAAGAGTAAGGATACATCTTCTGCATGGTCCAAGCAGGCGATCACTACTGATGCCAAAGCAATGGTCCTAAGTGGCCTTGGTAAAGATGATGGTGAAAATTGTAACCTAGACGGTTGAAGACAATGTTACCAATTTCAAAGTGTACAACTAATCCCTTCCAAGGTATCTAAGAACCTCGGTGCCAGCTAGAATATGAAAAGAGTATCTGATGAGAGAGAATTCTACATCTTGGATGCACGTTTGTAGAGTGAACGCTTGTTTAGAGAGTGAACAATTGTCTGTATAATGTCTGTAAAGTGCGAAAAGCAAGGTATTTAGGATTACCGTGTCCATTCCTGAGCAGTAATAGTAACCAAAGCACCCTCAGTCCCATCTTTTTACTTTCACATACTTTTACGAGGCAGAGTAAGTGCCAGTCAAGAAGGTCCTTACAGCGACAAACAGGAAGCTGCTGCCCACCTTGGCAACGGCGATCTCACGATCTTTGTAGCCTCGTGCTCAGGGTGGGCAGCTTCGCTTCAATGATATGATGTTTGCTTAAGGTCTGGCTATGGCGGCCTCTGCAGGAAGAAAGTCGTTGGCCTATCTACGAGGAAGGCGGCAAAGTTTTTCTACAAGAATTTGTTGTCACCAGTGAATGTGCGCCCCACGTTATATATGGCTCCCCCATCGTCGCCAACTTCGATGGCAGTAGCTGGGCAACAACCAGCCACACGATGAAGAATGTGACAAAAGGTCAACGGTTCTTATGGGCCTCTGCAGCAGAAATGACCAGGCACATTCCTCTTCGAGTCGATGTAAGTGGTTCAGACGGGCGCAAAACCGAGTTCTTCATTCAACTTGGTCGTAACAGGTCGTAACCACAGCCGTGAATATGACGAAATGTGAGCGTACTTTTACTCCGCCCACAGGTAACAGCTAATTATATCACTCCACGTGTAATGACATATTGTTCTGGAACATTCTTGATGGTCCTCTGACATAAATGTTTCCTGTTCACAGTCCATAAATATCATTCATGTCTTCGCCCTTGACGTCATGTTATAATGAAATTGCCGGGCACAGCCGGAAAGACCAAGCCAATTTGTCGGCAAAATGCTGTTATACGTGTATACATGGGTAACATCTGAAAATGTTGTGCCAGTAGCCGTATTTCCGTACCCTCGTCACCGCTCGTCACACCATAAGAGCTGCTTGAAGCTGCAGGCGGGTATGGCTGTTAATTGCTGTTGTGGGCAGAATGCTTCCATGCTTGTGAATAAAATATGGAAGACCTTGCCATGTTGATGCTCCAAGAATTTCTTACAGCTGTTGGCTGAATTGGCATACGTAGACCAGTGGGCCCATGTGTCTAGCGCGTTAGATAGGCTTGACGGTGCGTAAAGCATTTTCCATCTGCTCTCATTCAATGCACTTTTATGGTCTTGGGTTCCACGGCTTCGACCTAGGCACCTCCATGACGTCTTCTTATCAGGAGGTCTCAGACTTATCCACCTTGAAACTGATATATGTTTGCAACCTTCATATTAGCTGACGCATAGGATATGACTGCCCTTAACAGCCAAAAATATTGGCAAAAATGCTCCAATCCTCAGCGTTTGTCCAGGCTGGTACTGTAATTGAGCAGGAAGCAGAGATGGAGAATGAGGAGCAGGCTGGACTAGAGAAGCTTAGAAGACAGCTTGCTCCCCCTGCTGGCAGTGTGGCAATGCAGGGCTATCTGTTAAAACGATCGGAAACGGTAGGTCCTTTCCTTTGAAATATAGATCTTCGCTAAGCTATCGAGAGTTGAGCTTATGATGCATTTGTATGTGTAAGTCTGCTGTCTTATGCGTTATGGCAGATGTGTTGTATCGCCTTCATCTGTTTGTATGTTTCCCAGGTTCAGCCAGGAAGTGCTGCAGAGCTTCAGAGGTTTGTTCTTTGATTGGATTGTGTACATTGAGTTGTCAATACTAGAGACACCAGGAGCACATGGCTTTGAGTGAGAAGCGCTCTGTGGAGTTGCCTGGTCAATCTCAAGTGCGTGCTGTATGTTGGCAGTTGCGAAGATGGAACCAGCGCTGGTTCACGTTAGACCCTACAGTTGCAAAGATGGAGTACAGGTACTTTTTCCTTCCATGCTTCTCTTAGCTGTTGGTAATCGTCTGTCTGTTGTAGCAGCGGAGGTGGAGAAATAGAGTCGTCTCTCTGAAATCACCTTTAATATTACTCAAACCATGTAGGTGTCTCTCAAATAGATGGACATCAAATTTTGTCTCGATTAATGATCGATTGGGACTGGGACAGGGACACGTGTTAGCCTCCTGCACCCCTCTACAGTGAAAATGTGTTGGAAGCTAGCCTTATATTCATCCTATTTAACATGCACTCAATCGGTCCTCATCCTCCATCCACTCTTTGTTATTGAAGCCTGTTGAAGCTTGCAACCCTGTGACCTTATTTCTTATCCGGAGTAGCACTGGCGTCAACTGCCTTGCAATGAACAACATTGTGATGATAAGTGGATGAGTTTATGCATACTTGTAGGTGTAGATGAAGAGGATGTGTACCTTGTTCTTAAAGCATCTATGTGTGAGGCGGCTGAACGCTGGTATCCACAGGTCACGGTCACTGCAAGCCATGGATCACGGCAGTGCACTTCCTTTCTCACAGTGCAGTCCGCATGCGCTTGTTTCCTGGCAAAGGGGCGCAGAACTCAGAGGGGGGACCCGTTCCCACGTGGCCTGATTGTGTTCGAGTCCGACAGCACCATCACGGTGTCCCCGATCAACTTCCAGTAAGGGCCAGCAGCCTATCCTCTGCTGCTCTCTTCCTTCCTCCTGTCAGAACCTATCCTTCGACGCGATTGCCCGCTGAGGTGGACGTCAAAGATCTCAGCATAACAAAGAATGCACTCTACGAGTAACTTTTTCTGTTGTTCCACGTGCACGCCTCCATGCCCTTCAGCTGCGTCGCCGGCCTCCGATTGCATGCTGGTCTTTATTCTTGTTCCGCGTCACCGGAAACCTGCTTGCCCCTTCAGACGCTTCAGCTCCCGTGTGCTTGCTGCCGACGTGTCTGTTCTGCTGACGTGGCGCTGTCTCTCAGGCTGACATGCTCGGTATCGCCGTGTTCTCCTGGCGTCGGTGCAGCGGAGCGAAGCAGTACGAAGGCTGCTGCTTTTGTATCCTTTTCATTGCCTGTGGACCCTAGTGCACTTATGTAGATTACTACATGTCTTATTGTCTATACATATATGCAGACAAGCACACGCTTCGGCTTACATAGGCCAGGTTTGGGTCAAGCTGGCACTCCCCGCGGATGCTTGGCTGAGAAGCAGAGACGGGCGGAGGAGGGGCTGGTTTGAGCCTGGCAAGGTCGTCTGTCAGCTCGTCGTTGGGAGCATCTCCCGACATTCAAGCTTGCCACGCGCACGGCACCAGCCTGACCATGAGCATTGTCCGGTGCCCCACATGCTTCTCTCGCAAAGCTCCTTAAGCTCTGAGGAGGAAGGAACCCGCAGTCAGTGTCTGCTGTGAAGCGTGCCACCGCGGCTCGACAGATGCGACAAGAGATGACTCTGCCGGGTCGCCTTCGCTGCTCTCCTCTTCCTAGTCACCCCACGTTGTAACCAGCTCATAAGCTCACACCCCTGGGACGAGCCTGATGTCAGGCGGCCTGCAGGCAGGCCCTCCTCGCCTCGGCTTTGTGCAGCCAACCAAGAAGGGGGGACTCCTCTTTTTCCCGCGCATGCGGTGCCTTTGCAATTCCGTGCGCCCTGGCTTTCCTTGACCTCTTGCAACCCTCTCGCTGGCCGCCTCCTCCCCCACCCAGACATAGGAGTCTCGCGGAAGAAGGAGTACTACCTGTGTGCAGAGACTCCAGGGGCCGCGCGTGCCTGGGTCGCAACCCTCAGGTGTGAACCCTCACTCTTCTTCGGCTCCACGCTATCCCTCAAACCTCCCGCTCGCCCCCCCGTCGCTCGACTTCTAACCGCATGGCCCTGCCTTTCCTCTCATGTTTGAGGGGGGGAGCACGGGCTCCTACTCCCCTCTTTCTCGCCACCCGGCGGTTCTCAGGGCCGTAGTCACTGCCCCGTCATCCTCTAGACTGGCTCTTTGTCGTACTTGCATGTTATACCTGGCCGGTGCACGCAGCTATGGGCATGGCGTGTTGGAAGGGTGCCTCAGCTCTTGATGTGGAAAGTGTCTGAACAGCACCCCCTGCCATGCTTGCCCCTCCTCTTAGGTAGGCCCTCTCGTGTTCCACCTCCTTGCACCTTCTGAAGGGTCCAAGCCAGAGTTGCGTATATTACCCCCTCCCCTCCCCCCCCCCCATCTCTCTCCCTCCCTCTCCCTCCCTCTCCCTCTGGGGATATAAGCAGGCTTTGGGAGCCTCTCTGTAGCCTTTTCCCCTGAGTCACCGCAGCATCAGGTGCAGCAGCCAGAGCAACGATGGTGCACAGCTGGTGCAGTAGCTAGAGCGGCAATGGCAGCAAGCAGCGAGCAGCAAGTGGGTTCATTGGGGCAGGAACGGCAGGGAGGGGGGCGGGCCCCTGAGCTTGTAGCATCTTTCTTTCACTTGAGCCTTTACACTGGGGACCTGTTGCAGCATATGGCAACTTGGAGTCGAACAGGTGCACGGGGTCTATGGACAGGACAGGTGTCAAGTACGCTGTCAAGCGACGCAATGCAGCGAGGCTGAGCTGGCGCACANCCCCCCCCCTTTCTTTACCTCCCTTTCCAGGTACGCTGGCAAAGGACAGGGGCTTCCTTCACGAGAGGACGCTCGAGGTGGGAGCTGTTCCAGGGAGGAGAGGAGCGCAAGGGATGGGCTCAGTTGCTGTGTAGTGGGCCCCTCTCCCGCCTGCATCTGCGCTCTTGGATCCAATAGTGCCCGCTCCCCAGGTTTTGCTGCTCTCGATGAAGTCGCCTAGCCAGCGGCTACCTGGCACTCTTGAGGACCTGCAAGTGGTGGGAGTCGGAACTTTCTTGGCCTAGCAGGGCTAACGGAACAGTGGCAGGGGCAGGGGCAGGCAGGGGCAAGGGCATGGGCTGGGACAGGGACAGGGACAGGGACAGGGGTTCAAGCGGCAGGAGCGTGCTGACCGGAGGATAAGCTCTTCTCACTCAAGGCCCTTTCTTCCTTACTTCGCCGCATGCGACATTCCCATCGCTAATTACTCAGCAACACTATCCATATTCCCCCTCCCCACGTCACCCCCCCCTCTTGAGGGGCCTGCCTTCAGGTGTGCTGGCAGTCCATTCACGTCGATACCTCTTGCTTGTGCATCTTCACGTGTGTGTCCCTTCCTTCGCCCTGCAGGGCAGCGGGGCAGGTGCTGAAGGCGCACCGGGAGGCAGTCAACTCGCTCACGACATCTGGCGGCAGCGGCAGCCGGCCCCACCACGCCGGCGCCGTGGCAGCCGCGGCGGCCGTTGCCAGCGCTACAGCCCGGGAAGCTTCCAAGGAGGTGGCGGTAGCCAACCAGCGGTCCGTCTTGGGGGGTGGCAGCGCGTCGGGCCTCCTGCACCTTTCGCCACCTGGCGACGCAGCAGGGGGGGGGCGCTCCGGGGCCTTTGCCTCCAATGGTGTGGAACAGCCTGCTGCCATGGACAACCTTTCCATCATGAGGGTGAGGCCTGCACCTGTAGTCCACCCCCCCAGATGACAAACTTCGAGTGCTGGTGTTAAGTCCAAGTCCCAAGCCCCAGCAAGTGAGTGGCGTGGGGTGCATGCGGTGCGACTCTTAAGGTGAAGCAATAGGAGCATGGGTTCGAGCAGAAGGCTTCCCCCATGGTGTGTGTGTGTGTGTGTGTGTGGGTCTCTGGCAACCTCAACTGCCTTCTGTTTGTTTCTGTTGAACTTGGGTGTCGCTGCTCCCGTGGATGGAGTGAGAGCCCGACAAGCACTTCCCACGAGATCTCCTCAGCCCCAGACTATGCCAAGTGGGTCGAAGAGGGAAGGTTGACTGGGGGAGGGGGGAGAGGGAGAAAGGGTGACCTTGCGGGTTGTGGGGTGGGGTGGGGTGGGGGGGGGGGAGCGGGGTTGTGGCCGATCTATCCTAGCGTGTGCAGCCCCTGCGTAAAATGCGTACTCATTTCCGGCTCTGCAAGATTCAATCCGGTGTTTTGGGCCAAGGACAGGAGAGTGAGGCCGAGCATGCGCGAGGCTAGAACCCACATCGTGCACGCAGAAAAGGCTGTCTGAGACAATCACTTTTGCAGTGGGGCCCCCGGCTGTCAAGAGGGAGAATAGCTTTTAGCGGAAGGGCAAAGCATTGGGCACACCTTACACGGCCCACCTTTTGAAGTCTAACCCGCATTTGCACATGACCCTGTCACGCCCTCCTCAAACCCGAAACCCCCCTCTCGCCTGGCAACCTTCCGTCCCCTACCTGCCTCCTGTCCCACCTCCCTCCTGCTCATGCCCCTGCCCCTGCCCCTGCCCCTGCCCTCCCCCCCGCTTTCCCTCTCTGAGAGGCATGCGAGTCGTTTCAACATCCGTCTGAGAGCAAGAAACAGCCCTCTCTTGCATCTATGAGTGTCCTGTAGCCTGTGTCTGAGCCACCTGGACCCCAAACCTCAAGCTTTGTAATCCACCGGAGGCCCTCGACCTCCTTGCTTGCCTAGCATCGGGTGTAGGGTTTAGGGTGCACCTTCTCTACTCCCAATTGGCCGCTCACTTGATGTGTGCCGTGGTCGTGGCCAATGTCGGCGCGCGCACATTTGTGTGAGCTCGTCCCCCCTCTTCCCCTTCTCCATTCATCCGGCACGCGCCCGTCCTCTCCTTCCTCCCCTGCCCCCTTTGCCGTGCATCTCACATCCCCGCTCCTCCCCGCCCTCTCCACCATTCATCGCATACGTCCATCTCATGTGTCCGCGCCTCGTGTCCGCACCTCGCGTCCGCAGGAGACGCTGAGGGTGAAGGACGAGGAGCTGCACCAGATGGCGGCGGACATGCGCGCGCGCGACGCCACCATCCAGGAGCTCGCGGACCGCCTCTCGGAGACGGCGGAGGCGGCGCAGCAGGCGGCCGACGCCGTGCACGCCATGGACGCCGACCGCACGGCCGCGCGGGGCGCCTCCGAGAGCCTCCAGGGCGAGGCGGAGCGCCAGCTGGCGCGCGCGGCGGAGCTCCTGCAGGCGGCGGAGGAGCAGGGGCAGCGCGCCGACACCCAACGCGCGTCGGCGGAGTCTGAGGTGGGAAGGGTGTGCTAACGCTTTCACAGAGGCTGCTCCAGATGGCTTCTGTCTTCATGAACTCCTCCAAATGATGCCCTCCTCCTCCTCCCCCTCCCCCCACCGCGTCCTTTTTCCCCTCAAAGAGAGAAAACTCCACCCGTACTGTCCAACTCTGCACTCAAGGGATGCATGCAGTTGTAGCCATGAAGACGCCCATCTCAAACTCCACCCGTACTGTCCAACTCTGCACTCAAGGGATGCATGCAGTTGTAGCCATAAAGACGCCCATCTCAGCGTAGACATGGTAGACCACCAGGGGGCGTGGGGGAGGGGTGCGGAGGCGGGGGAGAAGCAGGGGAAGGGCTTGGTCTTTTGTGGGGGGGGAAGTGGAGGGGGTACTGTTCAGGAGTTCCGCACATTCTTGTGCACCAAGTGAAGCCCCCGGGTGCGGAGGTACACGTGCATGATTACCAAGTATTGCGGCAGCAAGCATCATCAGCAGAGCTTCTCGAGAGGCAAGGGAGGGGCTTTGTGTGTGACAAGCTCGTGGTGCCGGCAGAGCGGGCGTGCTCGCGGTGCTTCACTTGGCCCCTCTGGCCCCTCGCTGCTGGAGCTTCCTGGCTGTGGGAATGCTGGGTGCATTCTCTCTCGCCCGGCCCTGCCAGGCCCGTCTTGCGCGTGTAAGGTAAAGGCGAAGGGTCAGGTTTGAAGAGATCGAGCTGGTGGGCTAGTGTGGGGATCATCGCTCGCCTGTACGACTTGCAGAAGGGTGAATGTGCGGGGGTGATTTAGTTCAGGCTCCAAGCTGATTGGTCACTTGGAGCGTAAGCCAGATAGATACAGTGAGAGATAGAGAGTCGACATGCGTGTCATGCATGCAGGCGGTTAGTCGACAAAAAGCTCCCTTTGTCAGTCTCGCCCCACCCCGCCAGCCATTGGCCACCGCCTCCACCGCGGCACTCGTGCAAGTGGGGACCGTATGTTCCGGGTCCTCGTGGTTGAGATGCCCAGATGCAAGGGCAGGAGCAGCCCAGCCTTGTTGGCAGGTCTAGAGAGGGCTCCTCGTTAGGGTCCTCCTCCTCCTCCTCCTCCTCCTCCCCCTCCTCCCCCTCCTCCTCCTCCTCCTCCTGGCTCTTGCTCCTCCTCCTCTTCCTCTTCCTCCTCCTGCTCCTCCTCCTCCTCCTCCTCCTCCCCCTCCTCTTCCTCCTCTTCCTCCTCCTGCTCCTCCTCCTGCTCCTCCTCCTCCTGGCTCTTGCTCCTGGCAGCCAGAGTTTCTTGGAGGAGGTAGAGCCGCAGTTACCGGAAGAGCCAGGTCCCAGCACCACACCACAATTGCCAGGCTGTGCTGATGTGGCTGTACTGTACTGTACCGTACCATATTATACCGTACTGTACTGGACTCTAGAATTCCCGAGCGCGGGTCTGAGAGTCAGCGAGGCCCTCGATCAAAGTCGGCGATTTTTTTTTTCACGGGGAGTGCTTACCTTCAGAACTGAGCAGGTTAGGGTTCTGGGACTAGGTACCTTACTTACAAATGCTCGCCAAACGAGTCCACAGCTTGCTACTTCCGTTCCTAGACTAGCCCAACTTCTAGACTCAAATGGCAGTCGGAGGGTCGATGCGGCCGCCGGCCGCCGGCCGCTCTAGCTATGTCGTGCCGAAGAAAATGTTGGGGGTGTTTTGGGTCAGGTTGGGGGACTATTTGGAATAGATTATGGAACTACGGGGTAATTATTCAGGCTGCCCGACGGTCGGCTTTATGAAGGCCGTGAATTTGTGGCCAGTAGAGTCCTCGTTCCCTTGGCGGCGAGTGGTCGAGCAAGCGACGGAACGAGCGAGCGAGAGAACGAGCAAGCGAGTGCGCTAAAGCGGACCACCCCGTGAAGTCTTCTACTCGCCGCAAGGGATCAGTTGCCGTTGTGTTACAGAGAGGTACAGGTGCGAAGGTGCAAAGGCTGCCCTCACTGACGTGATGAGAGGAGCGTTATTCTGAAGGCCGTATGCCGCCCGCCATACTCCAAGGCATCTCTTCAGCCTGCACACTTGCCGACTGGCCCTCCACACAAGCCTACGAGCCTGCCTGCTTGTCGGTGCGTACCTGCGTGCAAGAGGGATCGCCGCCGCCCGGATTGCGCACTTATGCCGTGCGTGCCTTTCCTTGCGACTGCACCACCTGTCGGTACCTGCCAGCAATGCAGCTGCTGCTGCTGGGGGTCTCCAGGCGGTTGCTCTCAGGAGGCCTGTGCCTGAATCGCTGCAGTCAGTGTGTGTGCACTCTCTGGAAGGCCCGCTCTCGTGCTCCATACGGCCGTGCGTTAAGGGAGAAGGGAGGGGGAGGGGGCTTAAGGCTTGCAAGTATCCGAGGAAAAAGGGGGTGTAGAAGGAAGTGAGGGGTAAGCCACCACCCATACGTGATAGCGGGAAACTCATTTTTGTTACAAATGAGTGACGTACTCAACAGCTCAATATTGTCACGGCCCTTGGTTGTAATTTGTAAGAGGCGAGCATGGGATAGTTTGCTCGTGTTTTTCTCAATGTGAAGGAAAATGAAGAGGCAAGAAGGCATCAAACTTACAACCTCTACATTGCGCGTATGGCCTGTGCTGGGCGGGGGCATGCGCAAGCAGGCAGCGGCGCTGAGGGAGGAGCTGGCGAGGCTCCAGGCCAGGGTGGCACACTTGGAAGCTGCGGCCAGTCAGGCGGAGGCCCGCTCGACGGCGGCCGCTGAGAAGGAGGCGGCCGCGGTGGCCGCAAAGCAGGAGGCCCTGTGCGAGGCAGACAGCTGGCGCGCCGAGGCTGCGCGGTACAACCTATCTCTCTCTCTCTCTCATGCATGTGCTCATAAGAGGCCGGCCCTTCATGAGGTCTCAGGATGGCTGCGTTTTTTAACGACAGTTCAGATGACAGTCGACTTGCGGGAGTAGGAGGTCCCATCCTCAATCCCCTGTTTCTTTTAGCCCCGAACAGGCGGCTGTTGTCGTACTAAACGACGTAAGCGTCTGATGTTGGGCTCCCCTTGTTGGGGCTGCTTTGACGTGTGCGCCTGCTGCGCCTCGCTGGTCCGCAGTTGCCACATTGTGCATTTCGGAGGAGGGCTTTATATGCTTTCTCTAATTCATCCCCCTTCCCACCGCAGCACGTGGTTTCAACTGTCTGCATACGTGCACACATTTATATGCATACGCGAAACACCTGCTGTGCGTTGGATGTTTCAGAAGGAGTTGGCGTTACTTCCTTGACTTGTCTCATCTGACCTCGAGGTGGAAGGGGGGTGTGCGTGGGGAAGTGGGGCAGTACGTTGACAAACTGAGATGAGAGGTTTTGCTGCACCTCTTAACACTTTCTGGAGCGACGATGTTGCAGGGCTGTGAAGCTGATGTCAGCAATGCAGGCGCTGGGCAGCCCCCGCTCTGCCGGCCACGACGACGGAGCCGCGGACGCTGCCGACGCCGCCAACGCCGCCCCGCGCCACACGTGCGCGCACTGCGGCGAAGCGGCGGCGGGCGTGGCGGCGACATCTGTCGGCCTGCCGTCCGCCGAGTCGCTCTCGGACTTGGGATTCACAACCGGCTTTAACAACATCTCACCGTCAGATGCAGTAGCAAATGCTGATGCAGCTGCGGAGAAGAGGGCCGAGACAGCCAGCGAAACGCTGACACCTGTGCAGCTGGCGGCCGAATCCGGCCCCCCTGGAGCCGGCGTGCAGGATGCGGGAACCTCCAAGAGTGCCGATGGCTCAGATGCTTCGGCAGCTGGAGCTGCCGCCGCCGCCGCTGCCGCCGCCGCAGCCGCAGCCGCACAGGTGTCGGAGAATGGTGTAGCGCCTGCAGGTTCTTGCCCCCCATCCGACGCTCTCAAATCGACGGGAGCTGCTGCGGCAGAAAGTTGCGCTGAAAGCGGGGGCAGTGAGAGCGAGGGCAGGAGCAGGAGCAGAGAGATCGGCTCGACCGCCCCTGCTGCAGCAGGAGAGACGGGAGGCGTCTCTTTGCCTGAGCAGCTGACACCTGTCCCTGCCGTTCTGGAAGAATTGCCCGGCTCTGCTGCCGCGGACGGCGGTTGTAGCAGCGGCAGCAGTAAGGGGCTGTTTGAAGGCCTGGCAGTCCACATGTCGCCGCCTGCTCAACAAGAGGAGCCTGGCACTGCCACAGACTTGCCACCTGTCGCTGGTTTGCCGCTGGGTGCCGGCACCAGTGGCAAAGCTCTAGAAACGCTCCCCTCCTCTGGTACCCCGGTAGCCGCAGCAACGTCAGAAGCAGAAGCAGAGGCAGAGGCAGAGGCAGAGACAGAGAATGAGGAGGCAGGTGCTCTGCCTGGCAGCCAGCAGCAGCAGGTGACGTCGCTCTTTGTTGCATCCTCACCCTCGATTGTTGCCCAGGCTCCATCAGCACTGGCACCCGCTACTGCGCTCGCCCCTGCACCTGCTGGAGAGCGTCTGGCAGTTCCCGGGGAAGGTGTCACACATGGGCCGGCTGGGAGCATTGCACCGCAGCCTGAGGGTGAGTCCGTGGCTGCCTCCGCCCCCGCCTTTGCCGCTGCTCTCCGAGCCTGTTGCTGGCAGGCAGGGGCTGCATGCGCGCCGCTATTATGATCTTGCTGATATGGTGGGGCTTTGTGGGATGATGCAGAAAGCGGCACTAGTTCTTCCAACTTACAATCGTCTGTCTCTTGGCTCTCTATCTCTCCAATGTGCGTTGTCTGTGTGTCGCCCGTCGGGCTGACATGAGTGCTGCCCTTGGGCGCTTCTGCTTGGTCATTGCCCGCAGATTTGGTCAGCAGCAGGCCTGCCGCCTCTGCTGCCGCGGCCCTCAGCCTGGGCGCCAACCACAGCGCGTCAGACGACATCGTAGAACTCTCCCCGCTGCCAGCTGTCGTCGCCGTGAGGCAGCACTCGGACAGAGACAACGACGCGGCAGCGGAGGAAGTGCTCTCTCCTCTCAGCCCGTCCCCTCGCAGCCACATGGCAGCTCCCTTTGCGAGCGATCTGAGCGAGCTGCTGGGCGTGCCTGATGCCGCTGCGCCCTCGGCCAACGATGCCGACTTCGCCCCCCTGATCAGCGTGGAGGATAGCAGCTCAAGTATGGCCCGCCTTGGCGGCACTGCTAGTCAAGCGCAAGGCGGAGCAGGGAGCGGGGCCGGGAGTGCCCCGGGTTCTCTTGACAGAGTTACTGCCTCCATCGGCGCTGCATACGACGACAGAGAAAGCCTCATCTAATGATGGACGATTGTGCAGAGATGGATGTGCTCTGCACCACAGCTGTCGCATGCAGGGGTCTGGTATTTGGGGTGGAAATTGTACTAGACGAAACAGTGCTTAGCATATTGTTTACATCTGATCTGCGTCAGACTCGCTTCCTTTCACTTCATGGCTTTCACGGCATGTTTCATGGCACTCTTTTTATTGCATGTACGAGCGGACACATGTACAAGGCTTGATGGGACTGTCTGGTGGTGACTATGTGCATCCCTCTGGGAGAGAGGGTGAATAGGCTCAGAAATCCATTGGTCCCGACTGGATGCTTGACGTGACAGGCATGCAATCAAAAGGAAGTGCCTAATAGCAAAGACAACTTGATAAATATCTTCTGTCAAACATGTAATATTGGCAAAATCATTTCCTGAAATACTGCACGTAGCTGCATGTAAGAAAACATTGCCAGGTGAGGGTCCTTACAAGGCTCAGAAAAGAAGCAGTGCTGCATGCTTTTGTAAATCCTGTGTAGTGTACACTAAGAAAAGACTAGGCAACACGTGAGAAGAACAACTTTGAGGTGCTTCTTCTGACTCACCTCCCTGCGCTGTATCCTTCTTTAGCTGTCATAATATAATTAGCACATGAGTATGTGTAACCACTGTATGGATGCACACAGCCGACGCCCTCCACATCAAAACTTGTGAACCTCCCTTCGTATTTGATTTGCCCCCATAAGTGTAGGAAAGTAAGTGTTGAGAAAGTAAGTGCTCCTCCTTCATAGCCGATCAAGCTCTTCGCCTCTTCGTTCAATGCGCTATCTCCATTGCCTTCACTCGGAAAGCACCCCGCAGGCGGCAATCATCACATCCTGCGTGCGCCCAGCGAATCAACCGCACGGTTGAGCTTGAGGCGGTACGCACTGCATGTCACCAGCAAGCACCATTCTCAATCGCTTCTTGGCATCGTGTGTGTGCAATCAACGCGAAAATGGCACCGGCATTGAGTGTCGGCGCACTCGCTGCTGCAGGCTCAGCTACTTGCCCAAGCGGTCAGCAGGTTGTACTTGTGACACACAACCATGCTAAACTCCCGCTGTCGTGTTTGAGGAGGTGTTTGAAGAGGCCCTACCCTTGGGAGTTGTACACGCAACTAAGATGCACGGGCCAAGGCACAGAGGTCGCAAGGCAGTAACCCACGAGCTTGACACGGGGTCATGAGATACTCGGCAGTCGCAACATTTGTGTCAAATCAAGTCCCTGCGTTTGCTTGCGACAGCCCCGTTTTCTTTGTCTTTTACGCTCTCCAGCTGATGCCGGCCACACAGCCCTCGAGTTAGACTGATGCAAAGAGAATATAGATACATATGCATGATGCATGCACATGTCATCACATGAAAAAGACACACGCCATATGTCTCCCACATACCATGTAGCACACTTGAAGCAATCAATCGTCCAGCGCGCACAAGCGCAGGTGGTCAGCACTGTCTATTCACAAACACACAACGGCCGTCTAGGCGGGTACGTACTCCATGCATCCAAAGTGAGAAACAACACTAAAACCACAGACAGCATACCACAGGCAGCAAGTGCCCGAGCGCGTTCCACTCCAGAGCATTCCACTCCAGAGATCGATACCGAGAAGCCCATCTGCGCTACAGCCATGTGGAGCACGACACGCACGAGCACGGGCACGTCTTGCGGCAGTGGGCAAGCAGCCCCGCAGAACATCACGCGCAACGTAACAGCCGCGAGTACAAGGCGCGGGACAGAAAGAGGAGCAGCAGGCTCAGATGACAGGTGAACCCCCGCTCACGTAGGAAGTGGCGCCGCTGGCGCTGCCGAGCGTCTCGATGGCCCTCACCACCCCGTAGCCCTCCACCACCTGTCCAAACACCACGTGCTTGCGGTCCAGCCTGCGCGGAGGCGGAGCGGTTACAGCAATCTCCAAAGATTCAGAACCAACAGCTGTTTTTAGCGACAGGATTTTAGCGTCACAGTCCTGTATGTACGTAAAACCAACCGACAGCTCCCTGAATGAGCTGCTGGCTGAATCTGAGACGCCCGCAGAGTTTGGGCACTCGGCTCCCGACTCATGGTGCTGGTGCGAGTGCACGAGCCCAGCACGTGCGTGTGGGGACGTGGTGACCCACTGTATAACTCATCTCACACAGGGAGATGAGCAGTAATGGCACAGAAGATTGAGTAAAATATGAGTGTTGGGCCTCCAACACACGCAGGCACACACACATAGCCACACACGGGGCATGCGTGCATACACACACACACAAACAAACACACACACACATACGAACGTACACACATGCAGGCACGCGCCCATACACGTGCACGCATGCACGCACGCATGCACGCACACATTACATGCGCGTGTGCTCTCTAACAAAGAAGGCCATCAACACGCGGCTCAAACTTTCCGAGACGGGCGAGGGCAAAGCCTGCCCCAGACTGAGCATCTGCTACAATATTTTATAACCTCGACATACCCAGAACCCGAAATCGCTGCCCTCAGATCAGGCCTGGGCCCCAAAGTCCAGAAGGTGCTCTTAGGCCCCACCCTCTCCCCCCAGCTGGTAAAGCGAGCCCTGTCTACTATGCTCTGCTGGAGCGGGGATGGCTGCAGAGGAAGAGAGCCGGGCGGCAGAAATCCGCCACATGTCCCATACTTGGTGCAAGGGTGGCAAGTGTCATCCCGTCAGGCGGCCGAGGAAAGCGCGGCAAAGGGAGGGGGACAGGAGAAGACAGCAGGGCAACGAGGAGGAAGGAGGAAGGAGAAATTCCAGGTAACCCTACCCTAATTCTAACCTTAATTTTAAACCCACAGCCCCTACCCCAAGAAACATCTTGATACTTAAAATAATAATACAATGAACTGTGTGGAGGGAGACGGGACGATGGGACAGCTGGCGAGGGAGGAGCGAGGAAGAGCAAGGCCAGGCCAAGTGGCGCCGTACCAGGAGGTCTCGGCAGTGCAGAGGAAGAACTGCGAGCCGTTGGTGTTGGGCCCCGCATTAGCCATGGAGAGGACACCTGTCACAGCACCGGCAGGCACACACGCAACAAACCGATGACAACAACAACAATGCGACAGGCCAGCATTCAATCGCCTCGTCCCTCGCACAAAGAAACAGAAGACCAAATAAAAGAAGCCCCCGATGATGCCACACAAGCACAGCAAGAACCTGCCAGGCCTCGCCAGCTGTCTCCACTCCCAGCTCACAAATAGTAAACCTGCCTGGCTGAGCTGGCCCGCCAAGTCAGCCCCGGCCGCTCCCAGCCTCGGCTGCAGCTTAAGTGCAGACGTCTCCCCCCCCTTCCCCCACCACCACCCGCAAAACCCTCCTTTGCTGGCAGAACCCTAAGCATACATCCGCCCGCCCCACATCCACGACACAGGCGGCAGCACAATGCCGCCCCGTTCAATCGCGCACGCAATCGAGTCTCCTATCTGTGAACAGACTCATCACGCCTGCGGCAGGCATTTGGGGGGGGGCTGAGATCGCTGCAATCTGCTGTCCGCGCCGATCCTGACCCTCCCTCGTGGGGTGCATTGAGCATGGCAGAGGAGAAGCAGCAGCAGGTGACGTGGAGTCGGCTCCTCCCTGCTCTTCTGAGCCCCAATCCCCCTCGAAACAATTTTGAGCCCTGGACTCAGAGGCCGGAGGGTTGAGGCCGAAACCCCTAGGTGCAGAACTCTATAGCCAAACCCCCGGAACATGGGAGAGGTGTGCGCTTAAGAGGAACACAACTGGCAGCTCGAGGTCCGCGCACAGCGTCAGGGCGCCACCTTGTGGTGGCTCAGGGCATAGGCAGGGTCTGGGTGGGCCAAGGGGGGACCATTGCCAGAATGGACCAGACCGGCAGTGGCGGGAAATGCATCCGTCCGGGTGGACGTGTCTTTTTTTTTCGCAGAAGGGGAGAGAAACGGTGTGGAGGCGTTGCCAAGCGTATCAGCAGCTGCTGGCGGAGGATGCCACATGTCAACAACGCAGCGCACAACAATAGTCGGCACGCGTGTTTGTAAGGTGTATTGGAAGGCGTGCTAGGCCGAAGGTGTGACAGGGCGGCGGGCTGCGGGCGGGGGGTGGCAGGCGGCGGGCGGCGGGCGGGCGGCGGGCATACCGGGTCCCTTGTGGCGGAGGGAGAAGTTCTCGTCGTCAAAGTAGCGACCGTAGATGGACTCCCCGCCTGAGCCGTTGTCGTGCGTGAAGTCGCCCCCTGCCAGCTCATTGCCCGGCAGCTCTCAGGCATCAGTTGGGGAGTACCCACCACAGTTACCAACCAGTCGCTTGAAGTTGCTTGTAGCGAGCTTAAAGATCAACCACACGCAATCACAATCTCCCCCCCTCCCCCCCCACCCACTCCATTCCCCTCCC